>LPNX010882174.1:632328-777744 GCA_001517045.1 Pseudotsuga menziesii
ATCTATAGCTCCCATATTGCGGGGGCCTAATTGGACCATGCCCTTCCATATTTCCTTAGATGCCTCTGACATCGCCATTGGGGCAGTATTAGGACAGCAGGAGGGCCAAAAACCTTATGCCATTTATTATGTTAGTAAAAATCTAGCCCCTGCTGAGCTTAACTACACTGTTACTGAAAAGGAATTCCTAGCTATCGTTTACTCCATCAATAAATTTAGACATTATATCACCAGGTATCCTACATTTGTGTACACTGACCACTCTGCCATCAAATACTTAATGAACAAACCAGTTACCAATGCAAGAGTGACCAGATGGCTTTTGTTGTTACAAGAATTTGATATAACTATTATAGATAAACCTGGGAAGGAAAATGTTGTTGCTGACTTTTTATCCCGTCTTACTAACAGTGATGACAGTTTGCGTGTTGAGGATTCTTTCCCAGACGAGCATCTATTTGCACTTTCAGTTCATTCTCCATGGTATGCAGATGTTGCTAACTATTTGGTTGTAGGGAAGCTCCCGCCATATATGACAAAACGAGAAAAAAGAAAAATTATTCAGCGTAGTGCCAGGTTTTGTTGGTTAAATGGCCATCTCTTCTACACAGGGCCTGATCTTGAGATCAGGAGATGTGTAAGAAAAGATGAGATCTTTCCTATATTAAAAGCCTGTCATGAGGGACCTTGTGGAGGGCACTTTGCAGATAAAAGAACAGGGCATAAGGCACTACGGATGGGTTACTACTGGCCGACTCTGTTCAGGGATGCCAAGAAGTATGTCCGGTCCTGTGACAGTTGCCAAAGGATGGGCCAACCTAATCGAACAGATCAGATGCCCCTACAGTCCCAACTTGTAGTTGAACCATTTGATAGATGGGCACTGGATTTTGTTGGCCCTATCAATCCTCCCTCCAAACAGAAAGCCTATATTCTGGTTTGTACTGATTACATGACCAAGTGGGTAGAGGCTATAGCTTTGGCTAAAGCTAATGATCAGGCAGTAATTGATTTTCTGTACAGTGAGATATTTACCCGTTTTGGGGTGCCAAAAGAAGTAGTCACTGATGGAGGGCCGCAGTTTGTGTCACACCAATTTGAATCCTTGCTCCGGAAGTATCATGTGCAGCACAGGGTGTCTTCACCTTACCACCCCCAGGCCAATGGTCAGGTGGAAAGCACCAATAAGGTTATTGAAAATATCCTTACTAAAATAGTTAATAGTCATCGAAAGGATTGGGATGACAGGCTTCTAGAAGCACTGTGGGCATATCGCATGACTTGGCGTGACACTACAGGGTTCTCCCCATATGATCTGGTGTACGGAAAGAGTGCTGTCTTTCCAATTGAGTTCGAGATTGAAACCCTGAAGACAGCCACCGAAATGAACTTGGATGTAACAGAAGCTTAGAAGCGAAGGCTGAATCAATTAAATGAACTGGACAAGAAGCGGTTAGCGGCAGTAGACCAGACTTTGTTGCTTCAGCAACAGAGATCTAATTGGCACGACTGGTTTATTAAAAAGAAGGTCTTTAGTGAAGGAGACTGGGTGTTACTTTATGACTCCAGATTCAAAAGATATTTTAAAGGGAAACTGCGTACACGGTGGCTAGGTCCATACTTGGTTGATAGGGTTTTTGACAATGGCACTGTCCGTCTGGGGACCATTGATGACAATCGTATACCATTACTTGCTAATGGCCACAGACTAAGACTGTATCGTAAGCCTATCTCGAAGGACGCATTCATTTCGCAGATTGCTGCCGACCCAGAGTATCAGCTGTTACCAGGGCAGGAACTTCTCTCTACCTCTGCCAACCCTTGAACTGTAAATCGCACCATTGAATCGCTATACATAAATAAGTTTTTACTGTAGCGTATAACTTTTGATTTTTTTTCTTTTCTTTTCGCATTTGATTTTTTTTTTTTTGTTGTTGTTGTTTTCAAAGAAATAAAATTGCAGGGAAGTACCAGGCGAACGACCAGAATGGGCCCGCTGAACGAGAAACGCTTTCCTGTGTTGCATTTTCCTTTTCTCAAAATAAACATTCCCGGCGGCTGAACATACACTCCCGGCAGCTGAACACACTTTCCCACAGCCGCAATTTTTTTTCCAAAGGCCCGAAAATCGTTTTTCCCGGTGGCTGAACATACACTCCCGGCAGCTGAACACACTTTCCCAGAGCCGCAATTTTTTTTCCAAAGGCCCGAAAATCCTTTTTCCCGGCGGCTGAACATACACTCTCGGCAGCTGAACACACTTTCCCACAGCCGCAATTTTTTTTCCAGAGGCCTGAAAATCCTTTTTCCTGGCGGCTGAACATACACTCCCGGCAGCTGAACACACTTTCCCACAGGCGCAACTTTTTTTTCCAAAGGCCAGGAAATCCTTTTTCCCGGCGGCTGAACATACACTCCCGGCAGCTGAACATAGTTTCCCACAGCCGCAATTTTTTTTCCAAAGGCCAGAAAATATTTTTCCCGGTGGCTGAACATACACTCCTGGCGGATAACCCACATTTTCCTGCGGCTGTGACATATCTTCCGAATTCCATAGAGCTTGTTCTGGTAGCCGTGATTTCTCCCTGTACCGCCAATTTTTTCCCGACACCGTGATCTTCCTTGACGGTTGTAACATCTTTTAATTGGCCGCGATATCATGCTGGGCAACTTCCATTCCGCTTTATCTGGCAGACCTTTCCGCATTACAGACTGTTCTTTTGTTCTTTACAGTGGTAACTCCTGTGTTAATCAAAGCACATTGTTTCCGCTCTCATTTATGGCTCTGACTTATTCCACTCGTGACGGCCAAATTGGCATAATTCCGACCCTGGTGACGCGATGTTTTCTCCGTTTTCACAGGCGATGGAATTATGGTATTATTGCTATTATTATGATCAACTTAATTCCTGCGCATGAGCTCGGCCTTCCAGCGTCAGCAAGCACGCGGATCATCATTCCCCGCAGGTCATTCGATGCACAGTCGCACGAGGTATGGCTTTGATTTTTACATGATTAAGTGTTAATTTGGGTTTAATAATATCAATCGTGCTTTAATACGTATTACCATTATGAATTAATTAATCCATTCCCTCGTGCGACGTAAAATCTCATAACCGCCACCTTCCCCAATTTGGTATAAAAATTTTGAACCTCCCCCTGCACTGCACTTTCCAAATTTGTCATCTCCCTACTCACATCTCCGCTCAGCGATCTGTACATCTCCCGCTCTGCAACCTCCACTCTCGGACTCTAGAACTCTGTCACCAGGACTATGGGGCTTCCAGCTCGTCATGAACCTTTGAACACGTAGGAACTCCAAAACAATCATGCGGTTTTTCCCATCTTTCAAGCAGCTGGCTGGATTGCATTCTTCGAGCGACTAGACGGATTTAACAGGGAAGCAGCTTTGCAATTCGCTTTACACCTCCAGGACACTCACTCTGAGGTATGGGGGCTGCAGATAGAAGTTTCCGAGGCCATTATATCTTAAGTTACTACTCTTCCAATGGTGGGAAAGGCATGGTTTGAATGACGAGTCCCCACGATGGCTGCACGGGAGGAATTTCTCCGAGAGGGAGAGCACGTTCAATCATCAAAGAGAGGAATTGCTCTGCACTCACTGCCGCGACCATGGGATCAGGTTTCTGTCTTTCTCAAGAAGTACATCACTTGCGAAGGTAGGTACCAAACTGTTTATAATTCTGAACTACCTTTGCTTTCCCATCTTCACCATGGAATTTTGTTGAACATTCCCTACTATCTGTTCCATAACTTACGCCAGATGGCGGGGTTTGTCCAAACGGCTAAACATCCACACATTTCCCTAACCCACCATGGCCTTATAAAATTAATCATTTTAAGAACCCTGGCCCAGCACAATATCACCTGGGATCAATTTACAGCCCGCACTCAGGAACCTGCTCTTTTGCCGGGTTTCCCAGCCGAACAGACGCAGCTTCAACATTATCTGGAGGATCGGTGTCCCTCCAATATAGTTGGGGGGGGGGATGATATTGCATCAGAACAAGAACAACAGGGGACACAAGCAGAACCATTGGGGGAAAGTGTTGATAAAAATCTTGAGGAACCTGAAAAAGACAGAGCCAAGGCAATTGAAGAACAGATGGAACAGATAGAACAGGTCACTATTGAATCCTCACCTGTGTGGGGAGGGGGAACCCTAATTGAGGAGGAACAATCTGAGGCGCAAGAAAACATTCCTTTGACCCCAGCAGTGAATCCTGATAAGACAGCCCCTCAAAGGAAAACGTCACGAAAAGGGAGAAAGAGACCAATTAAGGAGCCGAGCATAACTGCACCAATAAGAGGCAAAAGAATTAAATCAAGTGCAGCAGTAGAGGCAGTCAGAAAAATATGGGAAACCCTGGAGGCACAGGTGGAGGCCCCAATCCTTGTACCAAGGCCAACGGATGCGCCAGAAAGGCCAGTTGAGGTAGAACCTAGTCTTGAAGGGCTTTTGGAGGAAAACACAGTATTAAAGGAGGAAGTCCAAATACTTCAAAGGGAAGTGGAGACTTGGAAGGAAACCTGTAGGAAACAAGGTGAGAAGAGAATGTATACATTGGTGGAGGCGGTAGACCACCTTGAGGGAGTAGACTCTATTGACCCTGACAGGGAGGGGGAGCAAGGGAATTGCCCTAATTGTGGGGAAATTTTCAAAAAGAAAGGCCATGGGGTCATAGTGCGCACAATGCAACAGCCCACGTCTACAAGGGAAGAACCTGCAGAAGAAGAAGATGCTGCAACATAAGAACCAGCATCTTTGATCATCCTTGCCGAGGCTGCTACTAAGCCTAGGACAGAGGAGAAAAAAAATGAAATCAGGAGTGATGATGGAAATAAGGATTTCACTGTGAACCCAGAATGCTCCCACGATATAGAGATGATAGAAACTGAGCCACGAGGGCAGAACATTGATGAACCTGAACAAGGAATTGCAATTTCAGAAATGCAGATGGAAAGGGGAGAAGAATCTAGAATGGAGGACACTCTGGAACCTAATGAAGAGTTTGGCACTATGGCCCCAGAATGTCCCCATGATACAAAGCTTAGAGAAGAACTACAGCCACAGGAGGATGAAGAGGTAATCCAGGATGTTGTTACACAAGAACCAACATCCTTGGGAATTCCTGAATTTCAACTAGAAGATGACCCAGGGATAGATATCATACCCGATACACAGTGGAGTGAGGATGAACAGACAATAGCCTCAGGTGACACTGAGGTCCTTGAGGAAGATCTATACAATGGGGAAGATATCCAATCCCAGAAGTAGGGGAACGAAGATGTTGTTATTACACAAGAACTAGCAACACAATCAGTGGATTCAGAATCACAGGAGGGAGACACTTCCACACAAGAACCAGTGCCCCCAAAAGCAATGGAGGTGGATGCTGAGGAGAGTTTGAAAGATGTTGCTGTCACACAAGAACCAGCAACACAAGAATTGAATCCAGAAATGCAGGAGGAAGACACTGCCACACAAGAACCAGTGTCCTTAAAAGCAATAGAGTTGGATGCTGAGGAGAGTTTGAAAGATGTTGCTGTCAGACAAGAACCAACAACACAAGAATCAGATTCAAAAATGCAGGATGATCAGGGAGGAGACACTGTTACACAAGAACCTGTGTCTCAACAAGCCTTGGATATAGCTGTAGAAAATAACCCGGGGGGTGTTGCTGTCACACAAGAACCAGCAACACAAGAATCAATATCAGAGATGCAGATGGATCAGGGAGAAGACACTGTTACACAAGAACCAGTGTCTCAACAAGCATCGATCACAGTTATGGAAGAAAGTCCAGGGGATATTGCTGCCACACAAGAACCAGCAAATCTCATAGAAGAAGTGCTGGAAGACACTCTCTCACAAGAGACAATACTCCTCCCTTTGAAAATTTTTATTGATTTGGATTCAGAGCAGGAAGAACATTATAAAAGGAGATTTCAGATCTCACAGCAGAAGTTTCAGCCCTGAGGATGGAAGTAATTAAATGGAGAAGTCAAGTGGAAGAAAACCAGAAAAAGACAATTGCTTTGGATGAGCACAAAAGAATTATTAGAGCGCTGGAAGAGAAGGGGGTTGAAGAACGTATGGGTCACAGAGTTCAGGTAGAGGAGTTACGGAAGGAGATGAAGAAATTGAAAAAATTCTCATCCATGCAGAAGGATAAGGATCAAATGTATGCCCTATCCCGAGAACTCATAGGCACTAGGAATCCCTCTTCCTCTTATCCAGTGTTTCTCTTCGAGCAGTTTGTCTGGTTTAAATTAAGGGCTGTACAGGAGGGGAGGTCATTTGAAATTGCAACCTCAGAAATTTTTTTGGAGACATTCCTTGGGAGCAATTTTGAAGAGCAGAACTTGCTATGTGAATTATACCTGCACGAGATGGCATGCCCTTTGGATCGGCACTCAAATCCTGTTCCCTTTGCAGGTGACGTTCAGCTACGAGCCTTTGCCTCTTTTGTGAACAATCATGTTCAGTGGGAAAGGTCTTTTCAGACCTTTTCCCACAATGAAGGCCATACTAATTTATGGATTCGAAGTGAGCCCCAGAATCTTGACATTCTTGTGGCTCAATACAAGGGTTTTCTTTCCAGCCCTTCCCGGGCACAACATGTCATGAATTTGCAAGAAGAGGTAATATCCACTTGTACAAAATCCATTTCTAGACAGCAGCAGATTGCATTAGAGGGGAGCAAGCACAGATGGCAGGTTTCCTCCTCTGCATTGAGAAACAGGGACCCCTACTGCTTTAAAATTTTTAAACATGCCCTCTCTAGAGTCAAGGGTTATGTAGGGTGTATGAAGGAATGTGGAGTCAACTGGCTGGGTTTAAAGTTCAAATTTCCTCTTATTTGGTGGCCAGCAGAACCATACAACATGGATTTTTCCATGACTAAGGCAGAGGAGCAGAGATGTTGGCAGTACTGGGTTACTCACAGAGGTTTTCTGAAGACAGGTGATAAACCTGAGTTTCCCTACAATTTTTCTTCTCTCCACGAACAAAGCTCAATGCAGGATTCAGATTCTGAGTGATGCAGGTTGTTGCATGAGGACATGCAACAGGGTAGTTGGGGGGAGATGTTGAGTCCAAATTTGGTCCCTTTTTAACCACCTTTAATCACCTTTCTTCCCTTGTTTTACACTACTTAGCATGCCAATCAGACCGAATTTCTTCACCTTTATTCCCTAAATTGTCAAGGTAAGACTGATTATTGTTCTACCTTATTAATGCTTATTCTTGTGACAATTAAGGCTATTTATCTCTCGAAATTGTGCTAATATGTGTGATCTATGAAGATAATGTGAGATGAGCAGAATGCAGGGGGATGGAGCTGAACAAGTCTAGGGACAAGGGATGGTCGTGACACAAAAGGGATCCTCAACCTGTCCATCATCGAATGAGGCACGTGACATTCCAGACAAGAGCCGGTCAGAGTAGCCGTAAAAGAATGTGCTATGATCGAGGGATCTTCAGTCTAGTTGTTCAAATATCATGGCGATCTGGGAAGATCGCCACTTCTGGGCTAGTCTACAGCTTTCTCTCATTTTCTATATTTGCACTATGCCACGTCTTGTAACAACCAGTGTTATTCAGAGCGCCTGAAGATCAGAGATCTTCATGGCTGCCCTTTGTAATAGGATCGGCTGTTATAGTTTGTATGTATAAAAGTGAGAGGATGTCTCGACCCAGGGGGTTGGAAAATATATATTCATTCTTGTATTGACAGTGGGGGTAATCTGTACTCATTCTTTCTTTTAATATAAAGAGCTGCTGCTCATTTAAAGGAGTTGTACATTGTTCATCCAGCGTCTCTGTATGAAGGCTGGGCCCGCCTTCTGCAGAGATTGCTGAGTTAAGGTAGGATCTTTTAATTCATGGTTGTGCGATGTTTCATTAATCATATTTTCTGTGTGCGCAGCAGTAGTATGTGTGATTTACAGTATTGCATTTTCCTAAGATCGATAACTGTAACAGCGTAACAGTCGACTGAGTAGATAGTCTTTATGCAATTTATTTAATAGCTGTACACAGCTCTGTTCATCTCATGGTTTCAGGTTGACATCCCACAAACCCTTTGTAATTATTGATTGTTATAATTGTTGATCTTTGTCTCTGCAATTCAATTCTTAGAATAGTCGAGCTTGATCTGTTGCAATCGAATTTCTAGATTACAATTTATGATTATGGATTCTAAGTGTGATTAGATCAATTAGGCAATTCATTTATTTTGGGTTATGAATAGGATTTCCTTTTTGTCAGTGATTATTATTGAATCTGATTTCATTTCTTGTTGATGCATAGAAGGAAAAGGTTGAGTTTGTAGAGTTAGAAGATTGGTGGGATCACACAGAGTTTGAGGGATGAACATAGTTGTTTAAGAGCAGGATTAACTACAATGATTTGGTGTTTAAGCATATATTATGCACTTACCCTTTGAAACAAAAGAATTCCTCGGGTTGACAATGAATTTCGTAAGCTCTGTTTGTTGATAATAACTTATCTGCATTTAGGGTGCTCGATATTTTGGCGCCGTTGCCGGGGAAGGGTAAAAATTAAACACTATCATTAGTTGCATTTGGTAATTATTTCTAGTCAGCTTCTTCTTATTCTCTCTGATGAAATGATTTGGGTTGTGTGAATACTAGAAGGGTAAAACGCGATCAAATCCCAACTCCCAAAACCCCACAAGATACTAACAGTGCAGGTGGCTCAGGTCGAGGTCAAGGAGTACCATTGGGCAGAAGGATGTTTATTGACGACCTTGTTGACAGAACTGATTCATCCACTAGAGCTCGTCTTCAAGAAACTCCTAATAGAAGAAACCCTGTTAATCCTGGGGTGCTAGCGTCGGGATCCACAGTGGAGAATACACGAGCAGCTGCGACGTCCTCAGCCATCCCTGTAGACAAAGACACAGCTGTTACAACGGGACCTGCTAGTAGAGGTCCTAATTATCACATTAACGGGAGGAGTGTAACTAAGGAAGAGTGGGATCAGTACCACCAGAAGCTCTTGGGACAGTGGAAAAATGAAGAAAAGAACGACGAACAAGAGAAGAGCGAAGAAAAGAACGAGGAACAAGAGAAGGACGAAGAAAAGAACACAGGAGGAGACGAAGAGGAGAAAACAGAAGAAGAGATGAGTAACAGACACGGGGCCGACGAGGAAGAAGTGATGGGAGAAAACTATCATCATGAGAATCGCTCCCTGCCAGAGGGAACAGTGGCTACATTGCAATTTCCGATTCAACAACCAGATGGGGCAGCTCCTATGAAGAATATCTCACCATCGGTGTTACCTCGTTTCCATGGAAAGGCGGCGGAAGACCCAGATGAATTCCTTTTTGAATTCGATATTCTTTGTTGCAGCTATGATTATATCACCAATTCCCAAAAACTAAAACTTTTTCCTGCTACCCTGAAGGACAATGCATTACGCTGGTTCATGAGCCTTGGGGGAGGGACCGTTACTAATTGGGATGCAATGAAGTAGGTGTTCCTGGAGAAATATCAGGAATATTGTAACACCAAGGATAAGAGAGAGGAGCTATTTAAAATGGTGCAGAAGGAGGACGAAAGTTTGGAAGATTTCATGGAAAGACTGCTGTACAATGTGCAGAGAGCTGGGTAGACGAACATGGGACTGGATGTACTCAAAATAATCTTTCTTCGGGGAATCAGGGATGATTGTCTAGACATGTTAAACCTACTTGGTAAGGGAGACATCTCCAAAGAACCTTTCGACAAAATTGTGGAGCTGTGCAAAAGATACTCCAGAGGGTCTTCCAGGAATAACAAGCGGGATAAACGAGAAAAGCTGGAATGTGACGTCTTCAATCGAACTCAGAAGTCATCCAATGGAGGCGCTACCCGTGCAGAAATAGAAATGATGACCTCCATCTCTTCCGAAATTGATGTCCTGAAGGCAAAACAAAAACAAGCAGTAGAGGATCTCACATTAGGTGTGTTTTGCCCCCGATGTAGAAAGAATCATCCATTGAGAGAATGCCCGCTTGACAAAGTAAACGTATGTCAGCTGTGTGAGCTGAACCATGACATGAAGGAATGCCCTTCACTTCCTCAAGTCAAGTCTGTTCTGCAGGCATCAAACCCGGATGTGGAAGCAGCCTACTTTATCGTACAGAAGAAACCGTGGCAGCCTCGAAATCAAGGTATGTCTCCAGACTCTCTTCCATTTTTGAATAATATGGGGAATTGGAATAATATGCAAAATGTGAATACACAATTCCCTTCAAATTATACACAGAGAAATCCCTCTCAACCTGCAACGCAAAACTATAATTCATGGAATCCCTGGACACAGCCACCACCCCAACCTACGTCGTGGACTGCTGGATGGAGGAATTTTCATCCTGGGAACCAGTTTCCTCAACCATATCTACCTCAACAAGCACCGTATTCTCCTCAATTTCCCCAATTCCCTCAAATTCCTCCATATCCTCAATACTTACCTCCACAGTCACAGCTGCAGCTGCAAAACAATTCTGTCCCTAATATACCAATACGACCCCAGCTGCCTGCCCAACCTAATCCTAACCCAAACAATAAAGCAGTCCACCAACTGGAGACTCTTAACATGCCAGCCTACTCTCTTTCCGCTGTACCCTGTAATGAAATCCATTTACGATCTGGGAAAATTGTAGAACCTGTAATTACAGAGGATGTTTCATCCCCTGAGTATAGAGCAGAGGAGAGCTTAGATCATCCATTTGAATAAATTCCCATCATTGAGAATGCTGGGCATCCCTTAGAAGGAACGGCTGAACCATCCAATGATAAAGGGACGATTGAACCACCCAACGACAAACCTGGCGAGATACAGCCTTCCCATCTGATAAAGCAGCCACCATACCCCGAGAGACTAATGCTACCAAAAGTGGGGGGGAAACCTCAGTTTAACCTCCTCAGAGAGTTAAGGAACCTTTATGTTAAAATTCCCCTCCTTCAAGCTCTCCAAGATGTGCCCATTTACGCTAGAACAGTTCGGGATCTATGTACAAGAAAAACACAAAGTAAACTTAGGGATCCTCCCACGGTTCATGTCATAGGAAAAGCCCCTGTGACTAAATACGATGACCCTGGTAATCCTACCGTTACTGTACAGATAGGACAGACATAGATACCCAACGTCCTAGTGGATCTGGGAGCAGCAATCAATGTTATAACTATGGAAACTGTAAAGAAGCTTGGACTCACTAAGTTTAGACCGACCCCTACTATTTTGGAATTGGCAGACAGATCCACCATCAGACCCGAAGGGATTTTGGACGATCTTGTTATATCAGTAGATTCATGGGAGTACCCAGCTGACTTTTTGGTGTTACAACCAAAATCGCAGCTGGGGGGACACCCATTGATCCTGGGGAGACCGTGGTTGGCCACAGCTGATGCTTGCATCAGCTATCGATCGGGGTCCATGACTATATCTGATGGTATGGATACTTAAAACCTCACCCTGTATCCTCCAGCTCGGCCAAGTCTAGAGGCTAAAACATCCCTTTGGATAGAGCAGGAGGAGGAGGAGGAGGATGTCCAGCCACTATTAACTATAGGGAAGGCCTTAACCTTTAAAAATGAGACAGAAGATGATACCATTAGCAATTTCATTAGTGAACCCACTTCAGTGAATAGAGAGGTCTATCAAATTCTTAACACTACCCTGGGCAAGGAAGAGCAAGAGAACCGTACGGAAGAAGCCTTGGTTGGTGGCAGAAACATAATCCGGGTTGTGAAAAATTCTGAAAGCATTCCGATTGAGGTAGAACCTGGAAGGACTTTGAATATCAATCCTAGTCTCTCCTTAGAGGAACAAAAACGCCTGATCAACCTCTTGAAAGAACACAAGGGGGCGTTTGACTGGGAGTATACAGATATGAGGGGTATCCCCTCTAATCTGTGCACTCATCACATTTATATCAAAAGTGACTCCCGGCCTGTGTGTCAACCCCAACGACGCATGAACCCCAATCTGAGGGATATAGTGAAGGAGGAAATCTAGAAACTTTTGGAAGCAGGGTTTATATACCCTATTTCAGATAGTGAGTGGGTCTCCCCACTTGTGATTGTACCCAAGAAAAATGGGAAATGGAGGGTCTATGTTGATTACAGGGAACTGAACAAAGCAACTCAAAAGGATCATTTCCCTTTACCCTTTATCGACCAAGTACTTGATACCCTATCAGGGAAGAAGTTCTTCTCCTTCCTAGACGGCTTCAGTGGGTACAACCAAATCCAAATTGCTCCTGAGGATCAGGATAAAACCACCTTCACCTGTCCCTGGGGAACGTTTGCTTACATAGTACTTCCATTTGGATTGTGCAATGCACCAGCAACGTTCCAAAGAGCTGTGATTGGCATATTCTCTGAATTAGTCAATGATAGCATGGAAATCTTCATGGATGATTTCACTCCCTATGGCAGGGATTTCGATGAGGCACTAGAAAATTTAAAGAAGGTTTTAACTCGCTGTGAACAGACTCAGCTTTCACTGAGCACTGAGAAGTGCCATATGATGATGAGTGAGGGGGTGGTATTGGGGCATTTTATCTCTGCCAATGGCATACAGGTAGACCCTACAAAAATCAAAGTAATACAGAATATACCTACCCCTTCAACTCAGAAAGAGGTGAGAAGCTTTCTGGGACATGCTGGATATTATCGAAGATTCATAGAAAACTTCTCCAAACTGGCTTCTCCTTTGTTCTCTTTGTTAATGAAGGATGCACAGTTTGTGTGGAATGCAGCATGCCAGACAGCATTCGATGAACTTAAAGCAAAGCTGTCTACAGCTCCCATCTTGTGGGGGCCTAATTGGACCATGCCCTTCCATATTTCCTCAGATGCCTCTGACACCGCCATTGGGGCAGTATTAGGACAGCAGGAGGGCCAAAAACCTTATGCCATTTATTATGTTAGTAAAAATCTAGCCCCTGATGAGCTTAACTACACTGTTACTGAAAAGGAATTCCTAGCTATCGTTTACTCCATCAATAAATTTCGACATTATATCACCGGGTATCCTACATTTGTGCACACTGACCACTCTGCCATCAAATACTTAATGAACAAACCAGTTACCAATGCCAGAGTGACCAGATGGATTTTGTTGTTACAAGAATTTGATATCACTATTATAGATAAACCTGGGAAGGAAAATGTTGTTGCTTACTTTTTATCCCGTCTTACTAACACTGATGACAGTTTGCCTGTTGAGGATTCTTTCCCAGACGAGCATCTATTTACACTTTCAGTTCATTCTCCATGGTATGCAGACGTTGCTAACTATTTGGTTGCAGGGAAGCTCCCGCCATATATGACAAAACGAGAAAAAAGAAAAATTATTCAGCGCAGTGCCAGGTTTTGTTGGTTAAATGGCCATCTCTTCTACACAGGGCCTGATCTTGAGATCAGGAGATGTGTAAGAGAAGATGATATCTTTCCTATATTAAAATCCTGTCATGAGGGACCTTGTGGAGGGCACTTTGCAGATAAAAGAAC
Organism: Pseudotsuga menziesii; assembly: GCA_001517045.1. Lineage (NCBI taxonomy): Eukaryota > Viridiplantae > Streptophyta > Pinopsida > Pinales > Pinaceae > Pseudotsuga > Pseudotsuga menziesii. The sequence goes on from LPNX010882174.1 coordinate 645,880, forward strand.
AGGGCATAAGGAACTACGGATGGGTTACTACTGGCCGACTCTGTTCAGGGATGCCAAGAAGTATGTCCGGTCCTGTGACAGTTGCCAAAGGATGGGCCAACCCAATCGAATAGATCAGATGCCCCTACAGTCCCAACTTGTAGTTGAACCATTTGATAGATGGGCACTGGATTTTGTTGGCCCTATCAATCCTCCCTCCAAACAGAAAGTCTATATTCTGGTTTGTACTGATTACATGACCAAGTGGGTAGAGGCTGTAGCTTTGGCTAAAGCTAATGATCAGGCAGTAATTGATTTTCTGTACAGTGAGATCTTTACCCGTTTTGGGGTGCCAAAAGAAGTAGTCACTGATGGAGGGCCGCAGTTCGTGTCACACCAATTTGAATCCTTGCTCCGGAAGTATCATGTGCAGCACAGGGTGTCTTCACCTTACCACCCCCAGGCCAATGGTCAGGTGGAAATCACCAATAAGGTTATTGAAAATATCCTTACTAAAACAGTTAATAGTCATCGAAATGATTGGGCTGACAGGCTTCCAGAAGCACTGTGGGCATATCGCATGACTTGGTGTGACACTACAGGGTTCTCCCCATATGATCTGGTGTACGAAAAGAGTGCTGTCTTTCCAATTGAGTTCGAGATTAAAACCCTGAAGAGAGCCACCGAAATGAACCTGGATGTAACAGAAGCTCAGAAGCGAAGGCTGAATCAATTAAATGAACTAGACGAGAAGCGGTTAGCGGCAGTAGACCAGACTTTGTTGCTTTAGCAACAAATATCTAATTGGCACGACCGGTTTATTAAAAAGAAGGTCTTCAGTGAAGGAGACTGGGCGTTACTTTATGACTCCAGATTCAAAAGAGATTTTAAAGGGAAACTGCATACACGGTGGCTAGGTCCATACTTGGTTGACAGGGTTTTTGACAATGGCACTGTCCGTCTGGGGACCATTGATGACAATCATATACCATTACTTGCTAATGGCCACAGACTAAGACTGTATCGTAAGCCTATCTCGAAGGATGCATTCATTTCGCAGATTGCTGCCGAACCAGAGTATCAGCTGTTACCAGGGCAGGAACTTCTCTCTACCTCTGCCAACCCTTGAACTGTAAATCGCACCATTGAATCGCTGTACATAAATAAGTTTTTACTGTAGCGTATAACTTTTGATTTTTTTTCTTTTCTTTTCGCATTTGTTTTTTTTTGTTGTTGTTGTTGTTGTTGTTTTCAAAGAAATAAAATTGCAGGGAAGTACCAGGCGAACGACCAGAATGGGCCCGCTGAACGAGAAACGCTTTCCCGTGTTGCATTTTCCTTTTCTCAAAATAAACATTCCTGGCGGCTGAACATACACTCCCGGCAGCTGAACACACTTTCCCACAGCCGCAATTTTTTTTCCAAAGGCCCGAAAATCTTTTTTCCCGGCGGCTGAACATACACTCCCGACAGCTGAACACACTTTCCCACAGCCGCAATTTTTTTTCCAAAGGCCCGAAAATCCTTTTTCCCGGCGGCTGAACATACACTCCCGGCAGCTGAACACACTTTCCCACAGCCGCAATTTTTTTTCCAAAGGCCCGAAAATCCTTTTTCCCGGCGGCTGAACATACACTCCCGGCAGCTGAACACACTTTCCCACAGCCGCAATTTTTTTTCCAGAGGCCCGAAAATCCTTTTTCCCGACGGCTGAACATACACTCCCGGCAGCTGAACACATTTTCCCACAGCCGCAACTTTTTTTTCCAAAGGCCAGGAAATCCTTTTTCCCGGCGGCTGAACATACACTCCCGGCAGCTGAACATACTTTCCCACAGCCGCAATTTTTTTTCCAAAGGCCAGAAAATCTTTTTCCCGGCGGCTGAACATACACTCCTGGCGGCTAACCCACACTTTCCCGTGGCTGCGACATATCTTCCGAATTCCATAGATCTTGTTCTGGCAGCCGTGATTTCTCCCTGTACCGCCAATTTTTTCCCGACACCGTGATCTTCCTTGACGACTGTAACATCTTTTAATTGGCCGCAATATCATGCTGGGCAACTTCCATTCCGCTTTATCTGGCGGAACTTTCCACATTACAGACTGTTCTTTTGTTCTTTACAGTGGTAAATCCTGTGTTAATCAAAGGACATTGTTTCCGCTCTCATTTATGGATCTGACTTATTCCACTCGTGCCGGCCAAATTGGCATAATTCCGACCCCGGTGACGTGATGTTTTCTCCGTTTTCATAGGCGATGGAATTATGGTATTATTGCTATTATTATGATCAACTTAATGCCTGCGCACGAGCTCGGCCTTCCAGCGTCAGCAAGCACGCGGATCATCATTCCCCGCAGGTCATTCGATGCACAGTCGCACGAGGTATGGCTTTGATTTTTACATGATTAAGTGTTAATTTGGGTTTAATAATATCAGTCGTGCTTTAATACGTATTACCATTATGAATTAATTAATCCATTCCCTCGTGCGATGTAAAAGCTCATAACCGCCACCTTCCCCAATTTGGTATAAAAATTTTGAACCTCCCCCTGCACTGCACTTTCCAAATTTGTCATCTCCCTACTCACATCTCCGCTCAGCGATCTGTGCATCTCCCGCTCTGCAACCTCCACTCTCGAACTCTAGAACTCTGTCACCAGGACTATGGGGCTTCCAGCTTGTCATGAACCTTTGAACACGTAGGAACTCCGAAACAATCCTGCGGTTTTTGCCATCTTTCAAGCAGCTGGCTGGATTGCATTCTTCGAGCGACTAGACGGATTTAACAGGGAAGCAGCTTTGCAATTCACTTTACACCTCCAGGACACTCACTCTGAGGTATGGGGGCTGCAGATAGAAGTTTCAGAGGCCATTATATCTGAAGTTACTACTCTTCCAATGGTGGGAAAGGCATGGTTTGAACGACGAGTCCCCACAATGGCTGCACGAGAGGAATTTCTCCAAGAGGGAGAGCACGTTCAATCATCAAAGAGAGGAATTGCTCTGCACTCACTGCCACGAACATGGGATCAGGTTTCTGTCTTTCTCAAGAAGTACATCACTTGCGAAGGTAGGTACCAAACTGTTTATAATTCTGAACTACCTTTGCTTTCCCATCTTCGCCATGGAATTTTGTTGAACATTCCCTACTATCTGTTCCATAACTTACGCCAGATGGCGGGGTTTGTCCAAACATCTAAACATCCACATGTTTCCCTAACCCACCATGGCCTTATAAAATTAATCATTTTAAGAATCCTGGCCCAGCACAATATCACCTGGGATCAATTTACAGCCCGCACTCAGGAACCTGCTCTTTTGCCGGGTTTCCCAGCCGAACAGGCGCAGCTTCAACATTATCCGGAGGATTGGTGTCCCTCCAATATAGTTGGGGGGGGGGGTGATATTGCATCAGAACAAGAACAACAGGGGACACAAGCAGAACCATTGGGGGAAAGTGTTGATAAAAATCTTGAGGAACCTGAAAAAGACAGAGCCAAGGCAATTGAAAAACAGATGGAACAGATAGAACAGGTCACTGTTGAATCCTCACCTGAGTGGGGAGGGGGAACCCTAATTGAGGAGGAACAATCTGAGGCGCAAGAAAACATTCCTTTGACCCCAGCAGTGAATCCTGATAAGACAGCCCCTCAAACGAAAATGTCACGAAAAGGGAGAAAGAGACCAATTAAGGAGCCGAGCATAACTACACCAATAAGAGGCAAAAGAATTAAATCAAGTGCAGCAGCAGAGGCAGTCAGAAAAAGATTGGAAACCCTGGAGGCATAGGTGGAGGCCCCAGTCCTTGTACCAAGGCCAACAGATGCGCCAGAAAGGCCAGTTGAGGTAGAACCCAATCTTGAAGGGCTTTTGGAGGAAAACACAGTATTAAAGGAGGAAGTCCAAATACTTCAAAGGGAAGTGGAGACTTGGAAGGAAACCTGTAGGAAACAAGGTGAGAAGAGAATGTATACATTGGTGGAGGCGGTAGACCACCTTGAGGGAGTAGACTCTATTGACCCTGACAGGGAGGAGGAGCAAGTGATTTTCCCTAATTGTGGGGAAATTTTCAAAAAGAAAGGCCATGGGGTCATAGTGCGCACAATGCAACAGCCCACATCTACAAGGGAAGAACCTACAGAAGAAGAAGATGCTGCAACATAAGAACCAGCATCTTTGATCATCCTTGCTGAGGCTGCTACTAATTCTAGGATAGAGGAGAAAAAAAATGAAATTAGGAGTGATGATGGAAATAAGGATTACACTGTGAACCCAGAATGCTCCCACGATATAGAGATGATAGAAACTGAGCCACGAGGGCAGAACATTGATGAACCTGAACAGGGGATTGCAATTTCAGAAATGCAGATGGAAAGGGGAGAAGATTCTAGAATGGAGGACACTCTGGAACCTAATGAACAGTTTGGCACTATGGCCCCAGAATGTCCCCATGATACAAATCTTAGAGAAGAACTGCAGCCACAAGAGGATGAAGAGGTAATCCAGGATGTTGTTACACAAGAACCAACATCCTTGGAAATTCCTTAATTTCAACTAGAAGATTACCCAGGGATAGATATCATACCCGATACACAGTGGAGTGAGGATGAATAGACAATAGCCTCAGGTGACACTGAGGTCCTCGAGGAAGAGCTGTACGATGGGGAAGATATCCAATCCCAGAAGTAGGGGAACGAAGATGTTGCTGTTACATAAGAACCAGCAACACAATCAGTGGATTCAGAATCACAGGAGGGAGACACTGCCACACAAGAACCAGTGCCCCCAAAATCAATGGAGGTGGATGCTGAGGAGAGTTTGAAAGATGTTGCTGTCACACAAGAACCAGCAACACAAGAATTGAATCCAGAAATGCAGGAGGAAGACACTGCCACACAAGAACCAGTGTCCTTAAAAGCAATAGAGGTGGATGCTAAGGAGAGTTTGAAAGATGTTGCTGTCACACAAGAACTGGCAACACAAGAATCAGATTCAGAAATGTAGGATGATCAGGGAGGAGACACTGTTACACAAGAACCAGTGTCTCAACAAGCCTTGGATATAGCTGTAGAAAATAACACGGGGGGTGTTGCTGTCACACAAGAATCAATCTCAGAGATGCAGATGGATAAGGGAGAAGACACTGTTACACAAGAACCAGTGTCTCAACAAGCATCGATCACAGTTATGGAAGAAAGTCCAGGGCATATTGCTGCCACACAAGAACCAACAACTCTCATAGAAGAAGTGCTGGAAGACACTGTCTCACAAGAGACAATACTCCTCCCTTTGAAAATTTTTATTGATTTGGATTCAGAGCAGGAAGAACATTATAAAAAGGAGATTTCAGATCTCACAGCAGAAGTTTCAGCCCTGAGGATGGAAGTAATTAAATGGAGAAGTCAAGTGGAAGAAAACCAGAAAAAGACAATTGCTTTGGATGAGCACAAAAGAATTATTGGAGCGCTGGAAGAGCAGGGGGCTGAAGAACGTATGGGTCACAGAGTTCAGGTAGAGGAGTTGTGGAAGGAGATGAAGAAATTGAAAAAATTCTCATCCATGCAGAAGGATAAGGATCAAATGTATGCCCTATCCCGAGAACTCATAGGCACTAGGAAGCCCTCTTCCTCTTATCCAGTGTTTCTCTTCGAGCAGTTTGTCTAGTTTAAATTAAGGGTTGTACAGGAGGGGAGGTCATTTGAAATTGCAACCTCAGAAAATTTTTTGGAGACATTCCTTGGCAGCAATTTTGAAGAGTAGAACTTGCTATGTGAATTATACCTGCACAAGATGGCGTGCCCTTTGGATCGGCACTCAAATCCTGTTCCCTTTGCAGGTGACATTCAGCTACGATCCTTTGCCTCTTTTGTGAACAATCATGTTCAGTGGGAAAGGTATTTTCAGACCTTTTCCCATAATGAAGGCCATACTAATTTATGGATTCGAAGTGAGCCCCAGAATCCTAGCATTCTTGTGGCTCAATACAAGGGTTTTCTTTCCAGCCCTTCCCGGGCACAACATGTCATGAATTTGCAGGAAGAGGTAATCTCCACTTGTACAAAATCCATTTCTAGATAGCAGCAGATTGCATTAGAGGGGAGCAAGCACAGATGGCAGGTTTCCTCCTCTGCACTGAGAAACAGGGACCCCTACTGCTTTAAAAATTTTAAACATGCACTCTCTAGAGTCAAGGGTTATGTAGGGTGTATGAAGGAATGTGGAGTCAACTGGCTGGGTTTAAAGTTCAAATTTCCTCTTATTTGGTGGCCAGCAGAACCATACAACATGGATTTTTCCATGACTAGGGCAGAGGAGCAGAGATGTCGGCAGTACTGGGTTACTCACAGAGGTTTTCTGAAGACAGGTGATAAACCTGAGTTTCCCTACAATTTTTCTTCTCTCCACGAACAGAGCTCAATGCAGGATTCAGATTCTGAGGGATGCAGGTTGTTGCATGAGGACATGCAACAGGGTAGTTGGGGGGAGATGTTGAGTCCAAATTTGGTCCCTTTTTAACCACCTTTAATCCCCTTTCTTCCCTTGTTTTACACTGCTTAGCATGCCAATCAAACCGACTTTCTTCACCTTTATTCCCTAAATTGTCAAGGTAAGACTGATTATTGTTCTACCTTATTAATGCTTATTCTTGTGACAATTAAGGCTATTTATCTCTCGAAATTGTGCTAATATGTGTGATCTATGAAGATAATGTGAGATGAGCAGAATGCAGGGGGATGGAGCTGAACAAGTCTAGGGACAAGGGATGGTCGTGACACAAAAGGGATCCTCAACCTGTCCATCATCGAATGAGGCACGTGACATTCTAGACAAGAGCCGGTCAGAGTAGTCATAACAGAATGTGCTATGATCGAGGGATCTTCAGTCTAGCTGTTCGAATATCATGGCGATCTGGGAAGATCGCCACTTCTGGGCCAGTCTATAGCTTTCTCTCATTTTCTATATTTGCACTATGCCACGTCTTGTAACAACCAGTGTTATTCAGAGCACCTGAAGATCAGAGATCTTCATGGCTGCCCTTTGTAATAGGATCGGCTATTATAGTTTGTATGTATAAAAGTGAGAGGATGTCTCGACCCAGGGGGTTGGAAAATATATATTCATTCTTGTATTGACAGTGGGGGTAATCTGTACTCATTCTTTCTTTTAATATAAAGAGTTGCTGCTGATTTAAAGGAGCTGTACATTGTTCATCCAGCGTCTCTGTATGAAGGCTGGGCCCGCCTTCTGCAGAGATTGCTGAGTTAAGGTAGGATCTTTTAATTCATGGTTGTGTGATATTTCATTAATCATATTTTCTATGTGCGCAGCAGTAGTATGTGTGATTTACATTATTGCATTTTCCTAAGATCGATAACTGTAACAGCGTAACAGTCGACTAAGTAGATAGTCTTTATGCAATTTATTTAATAGCTGTACACAGCTCTGTTCATCTCATGGTTTCAGGTTGACATCCCACGAACCCTTTGTAATTCTTGATTGTTATAATTGTTGATCTTTGTCTCTACAATTCAATTCTTAGAATAGTCGAGCTTGATCTGTTGCAATTGAATTTCTAGATTACAATTTATGATTATGGATTCTAAGTGTGATTAGATCAATTAGGCAATTCATTTATTTTGGGTTATGAATAGGATTTCCTTTCTGTCAGTGATTATTATTGAATCTGATTTCATTTCTTGTTGATGCATAGAAGGAAAAGGTTGAATTTGTAGAGTTAGAATATTGGTGGGATCACACAGAGTTTGAGGGATGAACATAGTTGTTTAAGAGCAGGATTAACTACAATGATTTGGTGTTTAAGCATATATTATGCACTTACCCTTTGAAACAAAAGACTTCCTCGGGTTGACAATGAATTTCGTAAGCTCTGTGTGTTGATAATAACTTATCTGCATTTAGGGTGCTCCACATATATTATTAACTCTTTGAACTGTGGAGAAAAGTGACAGCCTGCCCATCCCATATCCTTTTAAGTGAAGGAGACATGTGGAGGTTCAGTCTGCCTGTTTTTTAGTGATATATATATATATATATATATATATATATTAAAAAAATTCACAAATTTTTCACAACAATGTCTAGCGCACAGTTTGAAATTGAAAAATTTAATGATAAAAATCATTTTGAACTATGGAAACTAAAGATGTGTGTTCTGATAGTAAATCAAGAATTATGGGAAGCGTTAGATAGTAAGAGAAACATATATATAACTATTAGAGGTGATGGATGGGAGGAATTAGATGGTAGAGTGCTTAGCACAATTTGATTATGTCTTGCAGATGACGTGTATTTTAACATTGTTTGAGAAAAGTCAACAACAAGCCTAAGGACCAAGTTAGAAAGCATGTATTTGACAAAATATTTAACAAACATAATTTACTTGAAGCGACATTTGTACAGTATGAGAATAAAAGAAGTTACAAATATAGAATATCATTTTAATTGTTTTAGTACTCTTATTTCGGAGTTGAATAGTATGGATGCTAAAATTGAATATGAAGATAAAGCAGTCAATATTTTATGTACTTTACCTTAATATTGGGGTCAATTAGTTTCTTCCATTAGACTTACTACAACTAATACCTTATAATTTGACAATGTGGTTGGAGCATTATTGTCCGGGGAATTAAGAAAGAAATCTAGTCTTGAAGCCTCTTCGCTAGAATCTTTGGTTGTTAGAGGTCGATTCAAAGAGAAAGGAGAAAAGCCAAGAGGTAATTCCAGGTCTAAATCGAAGGGCAGAAAGAGAAAATTAAAATGTTGGTACTATAACAAGACTGGTTGTTGGGCCTCAAAATTGTCTTTTATAATGGCTTTATTTACATTAATTTCTGACCTATTTACCATAATTTAATACATCTATATTCAATAAGGTTGTCTTTTACTCTGTTTTATTAATTAAAATCTCATAAATGTAAATAAAGACAAATATGTTATTTTTAAGTATCAAAAAGTAGTATTTTGCAAATAAAAGACTTTATGCACTCCATTCAGCCCCTTCTTTCGGTTCTGAGTTCCAAATTAGATTTGATTGCATGTTAGTTTACTAGTTTGGTTTCCATGTTTCTTCTGATCCTGCATATACAAATTGAAACCATAAAGTAATGACCAATTTTAAGCATTGGTTTAAATTTAAACAAAGGATAAAATAAAACTATTAAAAAGAAATTAAATATTAAAACAATTCTCTTAACTTTAAATCACTTTTTCAAACCCACTCATATCCAAGTTAACCAAAACATAAAATGGATTATGACATGGAATTTTAATAATTTAATAATTATTTAAATCATATGTCAACATGGCCAAACACCCTTTAATTCCTTTTGAATTGGGTTAATTAAATGAAAAAATTTCATATATGTATTCATTTTAAAACCATTTGTTTTAAAAACTTCATATTGAATATATTGTCATTTCATACTTTCGTTTTTGTTAACTAATAGATTTTTCTTTATGTGTAAGCTATGAAGTAAAGCATGCATAATGGAGGATTAACACATGCATCACATGAGTGAGGCAAGCAACAAGAATCTGACACCCAGTCAATGGAACTCATCCACAATACAATAAATAAGCACTCAACAGTCAGTGTGGCCAACAAACTAGCATAAAATATGCTCAGAATCCAGATTTATGAACTACAGCTCATCCAGATGTTCATCTAGATGCCCGTGCAGACCACGTGTTTTTAACATACAGTTGATTTTTTGGATTTATTTTCAGGAAAACAGAATTGCAATTGAAAATTATGGAACATGGGTTTTGTGTAGAATATGCCCATTTTGATTATTGTGAGGAAGTTTAACCAAATTCATAGCCATTTGGGAGAAAATCGTGGTTCTTTTAAACCAACTTTTCCAGAAATTGTGGTTGGCCGTTTTTTGAATTCATGGGTAGTTGTTGCAACATTAAGAACCTCTATTTTTGGCAAGATGTTGTCGACCTAATATCCATTGTAATAATATTATAAATACCTCTTTGGTTTTGAAGAGAAGGGAGAAAAACTCTTTGTAAAGCTTTGCTTCAGTTTAATAGAAAATATCTGTTTCAGCTATGGATATAAGGTTTTCGTCTTCTGTGGGTGACTGATTGACTTAGCTTCACATCTCTAATTGCTGGGAGGGCCCCTCAACAACCAAAGGTTTCTTTTCTTGTTTATTTCTTTCATCTTTCTGCTATAGCTAGTTTAATTCACGGTCTATTTTATTACTCTTGTAATGCAATTTTATTTCTGAACTAGATAGTTAACGGTGTGCATAGTTTTCTTTTAGTTATGTTTTCAATCACCTCATTTCCAGTTTACTGAGAGTCGATTTACAAGATAGTTAAATAGATTGTTGTTTGTCAAATTAAATAGATTCATTTTTATCTATTTTTTAAATTCTAAATTATGATTTTAAGCAATTTACATTTCAATTTATTAATATGCAATGATCTCTTTATGTTCTTGAATTTGTTTAAGTTTATTTTACTGTCAGATTTGATGATTAAATAGGTTTATTTATTATCCTTATGCATTGCATTTACATGTGCACGAAATCAACTGATAATTAGGTCATTTATGTCTTTTTCTATCATTTTCTGCATACAACCTCTCATCCAGACCGTCTATTCACATGGCCTATTCGGCTTGTCATATAGACGACCTGTTCGACCTATCATACATACCTTCATTACAGCCTATGATACAGCCTTTCATTCATCCTTTAGTGTTGTCAATATGTTTTAAGCCTATTTCTTTAGTTTTTTTATTATGTTTTGACTATGGTAGTTAAGTAATGGTTATGTTTGTCCTTACGATCATACGCTAGATTGTTTAAAATATTTATTAAAGTTTTATTCATATTTTTCACCTTTCACCCTATGTATTGTGTTTTGGTTCATTGTGGTTTTTGATTTCTTTCTTCAGTATCATTGTAATGTTTTGTAATTATATCTTTGGTTTAGATTGTTTTTAGTATTAGATGCATGATTTTTCAGTATTTTACATTTTGATGATAAAAAGTTCACATAACCTAGTTTAGTGTAACTTTACTTTTCCAATTGTAAATTAATTGCATGATCTTTTATGACTGGTTAAGATTATTTAGTTTATGGTAGAGTTTGCTGAAGAGTAGAGTAGACGTATTTTGTTTTTATGCTGTAGGTTTGCTTACCAATCAAATATATTTACAGTTATTGTTTTGTACTTAGTTTTAGATTTGATTAATAAGCTCCAAGTTTAGTTTTCTTTGATTAGTTTACTATTTTGCAACGCATTTATTTACGCTTGGTCCTTAGAATAATATTTCCTTTGCTTTCTACGAATTTGCAATTAAATAGTTCATTGCTTTCCATAAATCATTTGCATTTGCATTCTTAGATAGGCATTTACTTATGCATACATGGAATAGTTTCCAATTTATAATATAGATCAGATAATTTGTTGCAATTAATTAATTTTGCTCTCATTAGTTAAATCGCTTTCGGACCAAGCGTCCGCTTTCTAGATTAGTATCTACAATTTCCTTCCATAGAATATATTAACATAGCATTAGACTAGTTTGATCTCAGTTATTGATTAGTTTCATGTCTTTCAAGAATAGATTAATATAATATTAGATTATATTTGAATTTATAGGTACTTTCTAAGTTCTTAGTTAATTTTTTTCTTTCATAGATAGATTAAATTCTTGCATTTTACTCATGATAGTCATGCATATAGATTAAAATTTTATAGTTGCATGTTAGCACATTTGCATATTTAGTTAGCTTAGATTAGTTCATTCCTTGAAACCTGCACATCTAGTGTTTGCATCTCACAAGCTCCCTTCCTGGGTTGACAAATTAAGTGTTGAATTAAATAGTGCATATTTTGCACAACATTTTGGCATTGTTGCCGGGGAGGTGGTAAAGGGATTGGAGTCTAGGTACATAAGGGTAGATAGGTTGCATTTACATTACATAGAAAAGGGGAGGGGAATGATAAAATGAAAAGATGGCTTCACTACAGAATTTCCATAATGTGACAGCCTAACGCATTCACTTTAGTGGGTCACCCCAAAGCCTTGTTGTTCCTTTTTCACACAAATGTGTTTACTTCATACAAAGTTTGATTTACTTGTATTAAGTGTACTTTTTGCAAACATAGGTAGTTTACTTTCCCATATTTAAATGTACCTTTTCTTCCTCAAACGTACATAATTTATTGTTCCATAGTTTAATTTCATGTACATGTTTCTTGCAAATTTAGGTAGTTTACTTTCCTTCCATTTACTCTTATGCAAGTTTGTTATCTCTTCAGCAAGCTTAGGTCTTGCATTTAGATTTGTTACGTTTGGTTGATTTTTTTAGGTGTATTTATGTTTGTCATAAGGTCTTTTCTTTTCAAGTATTTGATATGCTTTGTAATTAGATTCTAAAGTAAAGAAAAAATATCAAAAAAATAATAATTTTTTTTTCGGTGCAGTAAGAACCCGAGAGACTAATCATTGTGTGAAGCAGGACCTATCAATAGACAAAATCGATTCAAAGGTGCTCATTATCATGAAAGAATTTTCTCAAATTCTAGCAACATCTGGGATATCGATCTCTAAAGAAGAAAATATATTGACAGCAGTTGAGAGCTTATCAACCTGTCCCAAAATAACAGACGAACCAACATCCCATGAGCTACAAAAAGATGTTCTTTGTGAGACTACAAAAGAAGCTGATACATTGGGGATTACATCCAAAGGAGAGAAACAAAAAATTAAAGTGTTCTCCACATGCAAACTAATAGATCCATCATGTGTTCAAACAACTGCTCAATTAGAAGAAGGGGATCTATATGACATAGTGAAGGAAGGTGAGTACCAAGACTACATCGAAAGATGGTTTTAGGAGGTAACTTGACCGCAATACCATTTCTTCATTCGACACCTGTTTATGCAAAAAAAAATAAGTTGGTTGAACTTCAACATTCAGGTAATCACTGCAACAATCTTTTCATACGTGGATAAAGGTACAATTCTCATGTTGCTTCGCACTTGGTTTCATTGGAAAATCTCATATACTTGAATAAACATGTTTTCTTTCTTCTTCAGGAAGAGAAATATGTATATAAATAAAATGTTGTATTCTTAGTTTAGGGAATAATGCAACTTTGTTTTTTTGTTTTCTTTTTCAAATAAAAGAACTAATAAGAATATCATGTTAATGACTAAACCAAAACAATCTTACAACATTATTAATTTTCATACATGCAGATTTGTAATTATATCACTTACTCAATACCAAATTTAACCATCATGGGGATTTGTCATAAATTAAGGTCTATATAAAACCTAGAGGTCACTTGTACATCCTAGCTTCATTATCACGACATGTTATTTAAGAATCTTTACTACAGGGTAGCGTAAGGGTGAATGAAATTCCTAGTTTGTGGAGAACACTACTATAACTCTATATGAAAGAGGCGATATTTGGGACTAGAGACACCTTTCACTCATTATCTTATGGCTCCATCCACTTTACACTAAATCCATCAATCATGTGTATATTTGATTCAGTAGATTCCTCTTGCAGCCTTTATTTTTCCATGATAATAAAAAAGAGAAGACTAGCCATCCTCCAATCCATATACCATCCCACCCTGTAGCATGGTTTTCATAGTTTCTCCCCCACCACTTCTTCATAGAAAAAATCATTTTCCGAATATCTATAGGGACTGGAAACATTGGGACAAGAGCCTCTGATAGAAAACGGGTTTAAGAAGCTAACTCGTCGGGGTACTGAATAGGATCGTTGGAAGCGGGTACCATCCTGTGGTATGACCAGGTAAACCCAACGGGGTATTGAATAGGCCCAACTGAAAGAGGGGAATAGTCCTGGGGAGGAAAACTTGTTAAAAAAAAATAGAAAAAGTATAAAAAAAAGAGAGAAAAAATATGAAAATGCCTTTGTGATAATAAAGGTTGTTGTGGGTCTACTGTAGGAAGGTATGCATAGTTGATCTAAAATGAACTCCATCAATCTGCCATTTGAGAATGTTTGTAAGTTGCACTTAAGACCCTACTGTATAATTCATACTATACCTAGGATATCACTATCCTAGAAGTGGGACCCATAAACCTAGGAGTATAATGAACTTGAAATGCAAACATTGTCCATAATTACTTGAATGGCGATAAACCTTTGAGAAGTAGCAGGGCCGACTGGTTTCCTATAGGATTTACAAACTATATACACCCTCATGTTTTCTACTTTAACTCAGTGTTAATTCATTCATGGTACGAGGACATGCATTCCTTCGATCTCGGGGAGGGAGTCTCAACTTATATAGTCTTCATAAGCATGAATTAATACTAGTGTCGGAATTGTATCTATTAAGAAATCTTAAATAATACGAAGTTGTTTTGGTCATCTCATAACATAATTTTTTTTTCTAAGTTCTAGTTTTCATGTAGTAATAAAGATGGCTTCGTGTTACTGAATGATTTCCTATAAACTATTAATGATCAAGCAGAGTTTTTGAATAAATGAAATACCACTTCTGATTCATTCATGGCGCGAGGACGTGCCATACATTTGGTCTGGGGGTATGTTGGGCCTTGAAATTGTCTTTTATAATGGCTTTATTTACACTAATTTCTAACCTATTTATCGTAATTTAATACATCTATGTTAAATAAGTTTGTCTTTTACTATGTTTTATTAATAAAAAATATCGTAAATGTAAAATAAAATAGATATGTTATTTTTATGTATTAAATGTAGTATTTTGCAAATAAAAGACATTATGCACTCCATTTAGCCTCTTCTTTCGGTTCGTTCTGAATTAGATTTGATTGCATGTTAGTTTACTAGTTTGGTTTACCCATTTCTTTCGATCATGCATATACAAATTGAAACCATAAAGTATTGACGAGTTTTAAGTATTGGTTTAAATTTAGACAAAGGATAAAAAAAATATTAAAAAGAAATTAAATATTAAAACAATTCTCTTAACTTTAAATCACTTTTTCAAACCCACTCATATCCAAGTTAACCAAAACAGAAAATGGATTATGACATGGAATTTTAATAAATTATTAATTATTTAAATCATATGTCAACATGGCCAAACACCCTTTAATTCCTTTTGAATTGGGTTATTTAAATGATAAAAGTTCATATATGTATTCATTTTAAAACCATTTAAAAAAAAAACTTCATATTGAATATATTTCCATTTCATACTTTGGTTTTTGTTAACTAATATATTTTATTTTATGTGCAGGTTGTGAAGTAATGCATGCATAATGGAGGATTAACACATGCATCATAGGAGGGAGGAAATGAACAAGAATCTGACACCCAGTAAATGGAACTTAGCCACAATCCAACAACTCAGCACTCAACAGACAGTGTGCCCAATAAACCAGCATAAAATCCGCTCAGAATCCGTATTTATGAACTACAGCTCATCCAGACGTTCATCCAGACGCCCATGCAGACCATGTGTTTTTAACAGACAATTTATTTTTGAGAAAACATAAATGAAATTGAACATTCTAGAACATGGGTTTTGTGCAGAATATGCCCATTTCAATCGCAACAAGGAATTTTCTCCAAATTCATAGCCATTTGAGAGAAAATCGTGGTTCTTTGAAATCAACTTTTCCAGAAATTGTGGTTAACCATTTTCAGAATTCGTGGGTAGTTGTTAAAGCATTGAAGAACCTGTATTTTTAGCAAGATGTGGTCAACCTGATCTCCATTCTAGTCATCTTATAAATACCTCTTTGGTTTTGAAGAGAAGGGAGAAAAACTCTTTATAAATCTTTGCTTCAGTTTAATAGAAAATTTCTGTTTTAGCTGTGGATATATGGTTTTTGTCTTCTGTGGGTGATTGATTGACTTAGCTTCAGATCTTTGATTTTTGGGAGGGCCTTTCAACAACCAGATGTTTCTTTTCTTGTTTATTTCTTTCATCTTTCTACTATAGATAGTTTAATTCACAGTCTGTTTTATTATTCTTGTAATGCAATTATATTTCTGAATTAGATAGTTAACTGTGTGCATAGTTTGCTTTCAGTTTTGTTTTCAATCACCTTATTTCCATTTTATTGACAGCCGATTTGCAAGGTAGTTAAATAGATTGTTTTTTTTATCAAATTAAATAGATTCAGTTTTATCTATTTTTTTAATTCTAAATTATGAGTTTAAGTAATTTACATTTCAATTTATTAATATGCAATGATCTCTTTATGTTCTTGAATTTGTTTAATTTTATTTTACTATCACATTTAATGATTAAATAGGTTTATTTATTATCCTTATGCATTGTATTTACATGTGCACAAAATTAGCTGATAATTAGATCATTTAGGTCTTTTTCTATCATTTTCTGTATACAACGTCTCATTCGGACCATCTATTCAGACGGCATGTTCGGCATGTTCTGCCTATCATATAGACCTTCATTCCAGGCTGCGATACTGTCTTTCATTCAACCTTTAGTTTTGTCAATCTGTTTTAATCCTATTTCTTTAGTTTTCTGATTATGTTTTGACTATGGTAGTTAAGTAATGGTTATGTTTGTCTCTAGGATAATAGGTTAGATTGTTTAAAACATTTATTAAAGTTTTATTCCTATTTTTCTCCTTTCACCCTATGTATTGTGTTTTGGTTTATTGTGGTTTCTGATTTATTTCTTTAGTATCATTGTAATGTTTTGTAATTACATCTTTAGTTTAGATTGTTTTCAGTACTAGATGCATGGGTTTTCAGTATTTTACATTTTGATGATAAAAAGTTCACATAACCTAGTTTAGTATAAGTTTAATTTTCCAATTAATTGCATGATCTTTTTATGACTGGTTAAGATTCTTTATTTTATCATAGATTTTGCTGAAGAGGTAGAGTAGAAGTATTTTGTTTTTCTGTTGTAGGTTTGCTTACGAATCGAATATATTTCTAGTCATTGTCTTGTACATAGTTTTAGATTTGATTAATAAGCTCCAAGTTTAGTTTTCTTTGATTAGTTTACTGTTTTGCAACGCATTTATTTACGCTTGGTATTTAGAATAATATTTCCTTTGATTTCTACGAATTTGCAATTAAATAGTTCATTGCTTTCCATAAATCATTTGCACTTCCATTCTTAGACATGCATTTACTTATGCATACATGGAATAGTCTCCAATTTATAATATCGATAAGATAATTTGTTGCAAGTAATTAATTTTGCTCTCATTAGTTAAATCGCTTTCGGACCAAGCGTCTGCTTTCTAGATTAGTATCTGCAATTTCTTTCCATAGAATAGATTAACATAGCACTAGACTAGTTTGATCTCAGTTATTGATTCCTTTCCTGTCTTTGTAGACTAGATTGATATAATATTAGATTAGATTTGAATTTATAGTTACTTTCTAAGTTCTTAGTTAATTTCCTGTTTTCATAGATAGATTAAATTCTTGCATTTAACTCACGATAGTCGTGCATATAGATTAAAATCATATAGTTGCACGTTAGCGCATTTGCATATTTAGTTAGCTTAGATTAGTTCAAGCCTTCAATCCCACACATATAGTGTTTACATCTCACAAGCTCCCTTCTTGGGTTGACAAATTAAGTGTTGAATTAAATAGTGCATATATTTCCCAACACTAGTCATCTCAATAAGGATTGTTGGAAAAGACAAGAATCCAATAAAAATGACTCCAAATTAGAGGAAAAATTAGTTAAATATGATTCAATTATGATCTATGAGGTTTTTTCCATTTGTAATGTTTCTGAATATAATGAAGAATGGCTATTAGATTCTAGTGTTTCACACCATATATATCCTCATAAATATTGTTTTGCTTCATATCAAAAAATAATAATGGAGTAGTTATTTCAGGACACAATCATTCATGTAAGACTGTTGGGGTTGGAAGTGTTAAAATTAAAATGTTTGATTGAGTTATAAGAACACTTACATATGTTAGACATGTGCCTGAATTAAAGAAAAAATTAATTTCTTTGTGAGTGTTGGATTCTTGTGGTCATAAGTTTACAGGTTTAAGTGGAATTTTAAAAGTATCTAAGGGTGATTTAGTGGTCATGAAGGAAACAAAAATTTGAAACCTTTACAAACTGGTTGGAAGAACTCAAGTTGATGATCTAGGGTTAATGTCTTGAAGAGTAGTCAGTATCCACTCAATTATGACATCAACGTCTTGGTCATATGACTGAAGGAGAACTACAGGTATTAATGAATCGTATATTGCTTCCAAATCTGAAAACTATGAATTTGATGTTTTGTAGACATTCTATATTTGGAAAGCAGTGTAGAAAAAATTCAAAGACGGTAGTGATGTTCGTAAAGATGTTCTTGACTACAATCATTCTAATTTATGGGGTTCTTTTCCTACCATTTCCTATGGGGAAGAAAGATATTATGTATTGCCAATAGATGATTTTCAAGCAAAGTTTGTGTCTATGTATTAAAAATATAAACTTATGTATTTAATACATTTAAACAATTTAGAGTTATGGTGGAAAAAAGAACTAGCAGAAAAATCAAGTGTTTAAGGACGAATAATGGAGGTGAGTTTAATTCTTTAGAGTTTGAGAAGTATTTCAAATAAGAGGGGGTCATAATACATAAAACAAATCTATACACTTCTCATCAAAATGGCGTTGTAGAGCGCATGAATAGGAATCTTCTAGAGAGAGCAAGGAGCATGCTTGGTAATGCTAGTTTGGGGCAAGATTTGTGGGAATAAAAAATGTATACTACTAGTTATCTAATAATTCGATCACCATCAATGGAAATAAATTATAAAATTATGGAAGAGGTATGGACTGGTCATCCTTGTGATCATTTGAATTTGAAAATGTTTGGTTGTGAATCCTATGCAATTACTCCTAAACATTAGCATTCTAAGTTAGACACTAGATGAAAGAAGTGCATTTTTATTGGATACGATGATGTACTAAAATGATATAGATTGTGGGATCCTACTTCCCACGATATAGTCATTAGAAGATATGTAATTTTTTGTGAATATTCTCTAATTAAATCTGAAAATCTAAGATTTGATGTGGAATAAGAACATGTACTATAAAAAAAACTAGTTCAGTTGGATAACCAAACATCTTGTGACTCAATGAAACAAGAAGAATTTTTTGGTGAGAGAGAAGTCATAGAAGATCAAGAAATTCAAGAAAATGTAGAAACCCCAGAACCTAAATCAAGAAGATCAACAACAAAGAGAATTCCTCCTAAGAGGTATACCGATTTTGTTTCATCTATTTTATTTACTGATGACTGAGAACCTTCATGTTTTCAAGATGCCATATATGGTGTTGACAATGCTAAGTGGAATATGGAAATGAAAGAAAAAATGGATTATCTCGATAAAAACAAGACATGGGATTTGGTTGAACTCCCCAAATATAGAAAACTATTGGATGCAATTGTTCTTCAAGTTGAAGAAATGTGTTGATGGTAAGGTTGAGAGATACAAATCCATATTGGTCACAAAAGGGCACTCTGATATGGAAGGTATTGAATTCTTGCAATATTGTAACTTCAATGGATATTATAAATTTATTTTAATGATGTACCCCAAGGGAGATGTTCTATTCCTCCGTAGAGATGTTATTATTGGAATTGTTCATCATAGAGTCATGATGTAAATCCTCCATTGTAAGTCGGGTCAATAGTAACACAATGAATAATATATAATAACGTTTTGAGTCTTCCAAGGTGAATTCATCCTAGTTAGTTAAGTGGGGACGACTTGTTAGAGTAAAATTCAAGTGACTTAAAGTGTATAAATAGAGGAGTTGTCTTCCTCATTATAACACAGACTCACTCACTTGTGTAGCGCATAGGAGAGAGAGAGAGAGAGAGAGAGAGAGAGAGAGAGAGAGAGAGAGAGATACCATTCATGAGGAGAATGTTTGTTTTGGGGTTTTATCTTATACGTCTTATACAAAGGAATTTTTGTAGGGTTTTCTTCCCCTTGATGGTTTCTAACGATAAATAATGTTTCTATCTTGTGTTTGTGTTTCTTTCAGTGATTTTGCACATGCTACTATTGTGAATTTGGATTAAAAACTAATGACATATAGCTAAGCATATGAAATCTTAACATGAATATCATGAGATTTTTTCACCAGTTGTTACGCTTGTATCTATTCATATTGTGTTGGCACCAGTTGCATTCCTTTATTTGGAGTTAGAGGAACTAGATGTTAAAAAAAAATTCTTACATGGATATTTAGATGATGAGATTTATATGGAAAAACCATAAGGTTTTATGCAGCATCATAAAGGAGGATTAGTTTGCAAGCTCAAGAAATCATTGTATGGCCTGAAACAATCACCTATGCAATGGTACAAGAAGTTCAATTCTTTCATGGTGATCCAAGGTTATACTAGAAGTGAATGTGATAATTGTATATACTTCAAAAGGTTAAATGACATATTCATTATCTTAGTGTTGTATGTTGATGATATGCATATTGTGAATAAAATCATGGACGAGATTAAAAGGTTGAAGGATTAATGGATAAGATTTTTGATATGAAGGATATTGGAGTTGCAAAACAAATCTTGGGTATCGAAATAAACAAATACAGAAGAAATGGTAAGCTTAGTTTTTTAGAAGAGAAGTATCTTGAGAAAATTATTGTAAGATTCAAAATGAATAAGGAAAAGCATGTGAATGTACCTTTGGCTTCCCATTTTAATCTTTCTTCAAGTTTATGTCCTAGTAGTGTTGACGAGAATGATTATATGTCTTGTGTACCATATGCCAATGCAGTAGGATGTTTAATGTATGCAATGGTGTGTACTAGATCTGAAATTTCACATGCAGTAGGTGTTGTTAGTAGATACATGGAAAATTTGGGAAACGAACATTGGAGTGCAATGGAATGGGTGCTTTGGTACCTAAGAGGAACAAATGACTATTATGTATGTGGTTTTGTTGATTTCAATTCTGTACGTGATGTGGACAAAACAAGGTCCACTTCATGTTTAAGTATTTACTCTGGAAGGTGGATGTATAATTTGGATGTCAAAGCTTTAGGAACGAGTTTCTTTATCCACTATATATGCTGAATATATTGTTTCCTCACATGCTTGCAAAGAGGTGACTTGGATGAGAGGTGTACTTAGAGAAATTGGAAGGTTTCATAACAATGTGTCTATCTTCTATGACAGTCAAAGTGCTATACATTTGGATGCAAATCCTGTTTATCATAGTAACATTAAATATATTGATGTAAAGTATCATTTTTTAGGACAAGACATTAGTGAATGTGGAGTAGATTTGAAAAACGTTTATACTCAAGAAAATTTTGCATATATGTTTACAAAACCAGTATTGCTAGAGAAGTTACGCTGGCATGTAGTTTCTCTTGGTTTGGGAAAAAAGGTGAATAGTCTCCGAAAATGTATTAGAAATATTTCTTGCAAAGTGGATATTGTTAATAATGACAACTAAACTAATGTGTTTACGGGAATTTTTTTCATAATGGGCATAACCTGTAGTGGTTTTAATCTTGTAACTAATTTCATGAAGTATATAGTGCATGGATGGGATACATGATGAAATGGTATCTAGGGAGTCTGAAGTCTTGTCATGTAATCTATTGTTCTTGATTAATGAGCTTCAATGCTTTTCCTGCATGGATGTTTCCCCTTATGGGGTTTTTACCAAATTAAAATCTCTATTTATGATGGTGTTTCTTCTTAGATGTTGTCTTTGAATTTGCAACATATTATTCTTCCCAAAAGTATTTTTTAGGGATCAAAAGTATTCTCTAACACCTAGATGCATTGAATTGATGACCACCATTGAGTCCTTGACTGCTTTCATTATTGTAACTCCTCTTTTCTTGATGAGACAAAGTCCTAAAAAGAGTTTTAGGGATTCAACCAAGTTAATGGACTCCTTTCCAATTCCCCATGCATAAATTGTTTTCTTTTTTTCCATCAGGGATATAGATGATCCCACCCTCCCACACACTTGCCACCCCTCGAAATAATGGATATTGAAACTAATAAATACTTTCAATTTATACATCTTTTTAAGTGTATAGCTACACACACATCCATTATTAGTACACAATATGGTGAAGAAATGAAATCTATTATTTTTCTTAAATATATTATTAAATTTAAAGGGATAAATAAAAACATAATTATGCCTCTAAATCAATGAGAAAGTAATCCTCGTTAGAAATACTTGAACAACAAGCAAAAATTTGATTAATTATATTGTTTATAACAACTAAAAAATATAATAAAAATTTGGCCATGATGTTGAAGATATGGTAGACCTAAGAATATTATGTTAATGTATTGCTGGAAATACTTCTTTAAGACTAGGTTTAGGCCATTAACAAAGCAAGACCAAAGGATAAGTACTATAATTCCAAAATTTAATTATTTTAAAAAATATTTAAGAAAATAGATGAGAAATACCTCAAGAAGTTAGATATCCTACGTTACAATTTGTGATATTCAAGAAAAAATCTATTTCATAAGTTCAATCCATGATAAAACTACATACAAACAAACAAGCAAACTTCTTCAAAGATTTTCAAACCTCAATAAAGTTAATTAAACTATTGTAAAATACTAAATAATTCAAAATAATTAGTATCAAGAAAAATAATTCTACATCCAACATACTAATTCAAAAGAACATAAATCAAGACAATTTGGGGGAGAGAGAAATAATATGTATATTCATATTAATAAAAGATAAAAACTAGGTTAGTTATAACAAAATCTTGTGGAGGAACCTTCTTTACTAAATTCTAGATTCATCTAGCTTGGATTACTCATGGATGACTTCTCTACTCCAACTCCTTGATTATGAAAGGGTGGAATAATTCAAGAGAATTAAGATCCCAACTCAGTATCAAAGTGGAATAAATCCATAAAACATGGTTTCTAATGGGGTAAAAGGAACATATAAATCATAGGAAGTCACTTCTTAATCCTCCAACATAAGGGTTTTTGATAGTTAGTTCACTTTCTCCAACAAATGTCCCTCTTTAAATACTCTTGAGAGTTCCTTCAAATAGTTTTTATATGTTTTTAACTATGTCTAGGTGTACAAATGTCAATAATATCACTAAAGAGTCCTCCTTTAATGCACATTAATTAATTTGTTACAATTTTTTGAAAAACCCTCTTTCCTTTATTTAAGAAAAGGTGTGGGGCCCTGTGCATTTATTTAGGGAAAGGTGTTGGTGAAATTATATCTTAATTAATATGAAGCACTAAATTTTGAACTGGGGATCATAAGCTTCGAGGTACTAAGACAATATGTGTAGGACCAGAGCCTAAAATAGACTAATCTAAATGACTACAACACACTTAAATGTGGTAAATGAGATGATCAAGTGAAAATATCCCAATACCTTGGGAGGAACCCCATCAATGGGAGGTCATATCTTATGAGTTAGATATTTAATATTTTCGTTGGTAAATAAAGCTACAAGAATTTAAAGTGCGAGAAACCAAAGAAATAAAATCAAGTGAAAGAAATAAAAGTGCAAGAAATAAAACAAAATTAAGGTATAGGAAATAAAACTAAATGGAGAAAACTATAAGAAAATAAAATAAAAGTAACACTACACAAAAAAAAAATGAAAACAAACTAGACAATAGATAAATTCAAAACAAGATTGAAATCAAACTACAAAATATCCCTTTGATAGTTTCTAAAAATCTACAAACAGGCAATGGAAAAAACCCAGAGAATATTTACAATGTAAGTATGGTAGCATTTAGAATTAAAATTATAGTCACAATTAATGGAATAATTAAATGCAGTAAATATGAATTCCACCTTTTATATATTGGATAGGTTTATAAGGTATGAAAAGGTAGCTTATTATTTTTTAATGCTTAAAGAATTTTAATTTTATTTATGATTATGTTAGAAAACATGATCACAGAGAAATAATAATAAACAAGATGCAAATATTGAAACACTTTACAAGAGAGATGGAGATATAATGTGGGTCACCCAAGACGAGCTACGTCCACACTGAAATCTCCAGAACTTTATTATTATACCATCCAAAAAAATGATTGGATACAACCTGCAACAACCCCGCTGCACTTCCTCTTCACACTCTCATAGTCTCTCTCTTTCTCTCTTACAATAACAGAGATCGATTTTACAATGCTACAATGCAATACACATCTGTATTATAATGCCTTCTTTTTATAAAGTTAATTCCATGGAAAAATACCATGAGCTATCCAAAAGAATGGGTCTGCAAATCACCCATTATTGACCAATTCATGACTCTAGAATTAAAACATTTTACAAGGAATTTTTTCATAATTTTTCATTACACAAAGAAAGTCAACAACACTACATTACAAGCCTTCATGAATTACATCAATACTTAAAATAAATGTATTCCACTTGGTCAACTACCCTCTACATGAAAACTATCAAAGTCACATGCATCCCTAATCCATCTTCAATCCTGAACAAGAATCCAAGATACCACATGGAAACTAGGGCTTTAATCCCTCCTCCATGATGCACATCCCATGCATGGCACTTTCTAACAAAGGCATCCGTCCATGTGGTCGCAATGAAGGGAATAATCAATCCAAACAAGATATATCCAACATCTAAGGGAACAAATCCATGATAACACCATCCTAAGATCCAAAATACACTAAAAAAACTATCTCATATGTGCATATCCATCACAATCCATCTCCCATCCTGTAATCCATTTCAAACCATATAGGGGATAAACATAAAATATACACCAAATTTATGAAGCAGTCCAAAAAAATGGTGGAAAGGTTTTTTATAGTAACCTAAAAATATAACAAAGACTATCAAAAAAGTTGAAAAATTATAAAAGTTCAAAAAACACATGAATTATATGTTGATTTGTCAATAAATGTGTCCCAATTTTTGTTTGATGTAGTTTTTTTTCCAAATGTTAAAAAAAATTGCATCTTTATGTCTATACTAAATTTTTTTGTCCCTTATCCCCTGTCCCTAAAACAAGGGGGTATTATACATCAATTACATGTCTTGATAGGTTGCAATTTTAAAAGTAGATTACTATTATTATATAACATGTCCCAGTGTCACATTTTCGGGGGTCTATGTGTCCCATGTCAAGTACTCAAATATGTCTGTCTCCAGGGGTCTACATGCCCCATGCTAGGAACTCAAATGGGGATTCCTAATTAGTTGTCGATACCATGGAATTTTTTTTTGTTAATAGTGTTTCACATCACATTACATCCAAAAGGTATCAAAGGAGTGGGTGTAAATGACCCCATGCAAAAGAGTTTAAACATATTCCACAATTGGAAATGGAAATGGTAAGAAGATTGAGGATAGAGGGTGGAGTACTAAGTACCACTCTTGTATTTAGTCATCTTTGTCATTTGCAATCATATTGGCATGATGGGACTTTAATATGAATGTAATGGTGAACCGAAGGAAAGGTGGGATTTCTAAGTTGTTTTGATTTATGCAATGTGGTGATTTTAGTAGGAACTTGGCACTTTCCATTACTTATATGGTACTAGATTTTGTTCGGAGGGAGACAATGGAGTCTCTTGGTATGGCGGGGAGAATTTTAGGTGGCTGGAGAATTTATAGTAAGAGTTTTCTTATTTGTTGAAGTGTTATTTCTCTCGATAATGAATTTCTTAATCCTTAACCTGGGTATATTGAAAAGCACCAAGCAATTTATTACATGCAATACTCGATAGTTTTATCATATCCTTTTGAGGTCATGGTTATTCTCTTTCTATTATTTTAAGTGATTTTTGATAGTTATTTTGTAGTGGCCAATGAATTTGGTTTTAGTGGAAACCCAAATGAGGGATTTAGCAATATTAAGCGAATATTGAAACACATTTCAATACAGCTAGGGTGGCTGCATCAATAAATGGAATACCTTAATATTCATATGCATAAACATGTACAAAAGTAGTAATATATAGAGTAATGTATTGAGAAACAAGGTATTTGAATTGGCAAGATGGCCAATGATCTTGATATGCACTACAATATCTATATGAGTTTAAACATCCCATGTGGTTTAGAATCCAAACACTAATAATTCCAACAATTTATATTGTTGATTTTGTTAAGCACCAAGAAAGATATCTACAATGTCTTTATACCTTCAATATATGCCAAACATCATCCAAATATTTATTGGTAGATCAAAATACACTTCTATATTTCTGAGTTTGCATACTTGAAATCCTTAGGATAATGACTAGTAGTTTATCATTGTCTATACCATACGTTGCCACATACTTTTCACATTTCCTAATTATATCTCTCAAAGGATTTTAGCCTCAAATATTGATACCTTAAAATTACAAGATAACATTGCAAAAAAATGTTCACTTATGTACAAATGTTGTATATCTCATTATTTTGTGCTTTCTCCTTAAATTTTCCATCTTGATTTCTATTCTAGTTAACACCATACATTAGAGGAAATTTCAATTTAAAATGGGCCTTCCAAAGATAATATAAATTCCATGTCATCATGCATTAGACAATCAAAATGCCTTAAAATTAAAAAAGGGAGCACCTCTTAAACATTTTTTTAATATAAATTTGGGGATAGGTATCATAAAAAAAGCTACTTTTTTGTTCGTATTTTAGACATATCTCCCTGTGTTTTTACTCAAATTTCGATAGGTAAACATCATTGGATGAAAAATAAAATTACGCATCCAACGAGTACCCACTCGGCATGCTTTTGATGGGCCCCACTACCCCAAAAACAAGAAATACCTGAAAAAACATTCATCATCAGGTCTTTTCAGGTCTTTCTTGTTTTTGGGGTAGCGAGGCTTGTAAAAAGTATGCATAGTGGGTACTCGTTGGATGCAAAATTTAATTCCACATTCAATGAGCTCTCTCGATCAAAATTTGATTAAAAACACAGGGAAATATGTCGAACAATACGAACAAAAAAGTAGTTTTTTCTTTTCTTCCTCCAAAATTAATAAATGTTATTTTATTATTTTAACTATTATTTTATTAATTTTCCTTAGGAGGCCCATTTTGAGTTGAAATTTCCTATATTGAAAATTTTTGCACATGGCTCAAAGTATATTGCTTGAGTTTTTCATGGAGCAGTGAGTAGGACTTCTTCAATGGAAAGGAATAAAGAGTCCTGCCAAGAGGTCAGAATGGTGGGGTGGAAGAGTGGAGTGTGGCGCAAGAGGAAATGGAGCATGGGAAGTATGGTGGAAGAAGGGAGGATGTGATTTAGGGAGGAGTTGTAGGTGGAGAGTTTTGGAAGGGGTTTTGGACACATGATTTGTACAAGTTCAAAAGACACCGTCCAAGAGGAATAACAGTGTGCAAGCGAAGAATATAATATTTTGTATATTTTATGTCACATTTTTGTACTTTGGACCATATTTTATGGATATTGGTCATTATTTTGTAGATTTAGTTAAGAATTGGTTAAGAGTTAGTTAGAAGTGGACCTTGAATTTAAAGGATAAATCCTATAAATAGAAGCAGAATTGCAAATTTAGCGACACACCATGGGTATTGATACATGGACTGAGACGGAGATACATATTAGCAATTGAGTGAACTTGTTGAATTGTGGATTGTTCTGAATCTGTGGATTGTTGCACAAAAGTAATATGACAAGAAAAGAGTTGATCTGAATTGTTGTTTCTTTTATATTTTTCTTTCTTACTGTTTTTGCAATTCGATGGTGAACGATTATTGAATGTGCAACATGGATCTATGATGTGATTTTTTTTCCCTCTAAATGGTGTTATATTTCTAGATTTGTTTGTGCTGTGATTATGCATGACTGATACAATTTGTTACGAGCAATGATGAATAGTCCTATTAATGGTTGAGTAAATGTTCAGATCTATTAGATAATTTGATGAATTATCGATTGCACATAGTCCTCCTCTATTATGCGGAAACTTGGTTCTAATATCTCTCCCTCGAACATCTCTAAATATACTTCATCCTCTTCGCGGGTGTTTCCAAGCATGATAAATCCTGTATGGGTCGATGCTCAGGAATATCACGATGATTTGAGCATCGACAGAGTGGGAACCCTTGTCGACTTGTTTGATTGTCTGGGTTTGCACCAACAGAGAGGGAGCGAGTGAGGGAGGTGTGTGGGATAGATATTTAATGGTGATGAAGGTGCTATGTTGTATATGTGTAGGGTGATCGTAGGGTGGGAAAGAGAACAGGCATGTGGGAACTTGGAGTGCACGGGGAAAAATGGAGGCCATGGTGGTTTCATGTAGGTGAAGTGTTGTAGAGAGGAGAAGCAAGGGATGGTGGAGTAGACCAGAGGATAATTGAATGTGAAGAGAGAAATGGGAAGCGTGAGGAAAAATAGGATTTGAATTTAATAGAGAAGTTTATGTGGAGAGAAAGAGAGAAGAGGAATATGATCTCACACGAGGAGTGAGACCTCTCTAATAACAATGTTACACCGTATCATAGTGTAATGGAGATTCTGTATCCGGATACTAAGGGGGAAGATGCTCAATCTTCAATTATTATAAATATTGATAAAATATGAATTGTTGGTTACAATGAATGTTGGGCCTATATTTTATAGGCCTCGTAGTGACTATTTATGAATGGTCACATCTATTCAAATATCCTAATTTACTATTTAAATAAAATAATTAAATATCCATAACACTGTTACTGTTGTACTGTGAAGAAAAGAGCATCCAATGGATTTCCTATCTACTAAGGACGCGTGGAGGTAAAGTCTGCGTAGTTTGGTAATATATATATATATATATATATATATATATNAAACCGCAGAAATCAATCCCTTCCCAATATGCAAGAGAAATCAAACATCTAACACTAAAGGATCTCAGATCATACCTTATTCCAGACGGTTGAAGTATATCCCCGTTGATATTTTTCCAATCCCGCTTGTGTTAGATATTCTCTAGCATATATAATCAACAATGTATATGCAATTAAACACATCTATGGATTCAATATTCATTTAAATGCACATTATTGGACAGAAAAAAGATATTTATATTAATCAAATCAGAGATTACACAAGTGACAACCTTTGTCGCCACATTTTTGAACTGGAGAAACTGAGTCCTCCACCTGGGACTCCGCTACCTCAATCCTCCATCTCTCAATAGAAATCTCACAAGAAAAGGCAAGATTGGGAAAAACACAAAGTTCTCCAAAGGGACAAAGGGATGCAGACTAAAGTATAAGCAAGCTACGACAACAATGGACTATAGTTTTCTTACTCTTCAGTGTATCAAAGGGGTTCCTTATATAGCACTCCAAATGGGTAATCGAGGGTCAAATCCGAGTGATCTCAATGAAAATGGAAGGTCAATAGACAAGTGGTTCAGACAAACATCAAGGAAAACTCCAAAAACATTTGTATTTATGTTGGTTAAAATTAATGTTACTTAATTCACCTTGATTTAATTGTCAACCAGGGTACGTATACTTTGAGCTGCTACACTATATGTGCAGGTAAGGTAGTTTTAATGCTCGTGCCGATAAGAATTATAGTCTACTTTCAAATGAAAATGAAATAAATGAAACTATTGCTGTCCTGGATGATCTATGCTAAGGACTCCTAAGTCTGTCATAACGCAAAGGAAACCAATTTGCTAATTGTCAAACTCAATATGACCTACAGCAACCTATAGAAATCTTCTAAAAATGATACTAATCTTCCAAGGAAATTCTATACTACAGCAGTCTATCAAAATAGTATTAAACTACAACCATTTGCAAAACAATATCAAATTGCAACACTATGATTTATTTCTAGGATAAAACAACCTGCTAGGTAAGTAAATAAACCCTTAAACTACAGCAATCTTTAAAAGCACTCAACAGTTTACACTCAGCTACAGTAATAACCTATTCTACAAATGAAAGAGCTTAATGAATAAATGCCTAGTTTCAAAGTGAATCTGTTCAGTTGACTTAAATACTCCACTCTTAACCCTACAGGATCTAATGTCTTTAAACCACTGTCACCCTCAAACAACTATGGAAATAAAGTCTGACTCTTCTTAAAGCCTATGTCACTCATAAATGATTGGCAAACTGAAATCTAGCTTGCTATTGGTGTCAAGCATATTCTATCTGCACCCTATGCTAAGGTTATTCAAAACTACAAAATCTGTTTCATATCATAAAGAAAACACTGTCAAATCCTTAATGAACTGCAATACTTTGTTTGAAGTTGGTTACAGC
This sequence comes from Pseudotsuga menziesii, assembly GCA_001517045.1. Classification (NCBI taxonomy): domain Eukaryota; kingdom Viridiplantae; phylum Streptophyta; class Pinopsida; order Pinales; family Pinaceae; genus Pseudotsuga; species Pseudotsuga menziesii. Next base: position 676,118 of record LPNX010882174.1, read on the forward strand.
TCATAAAACGAACAAAAGCATGCTCCAATCCTTACATGACCAATCCAAAAGGCTGTGTGACCCTAAATACTCTGTGGATTAAAGTCTTAAATCCTCTGCTAACTTTACAAATACGGCAAATGTTGTTCTCAACACAATAAAAGAACCCTACAGCTTTGCAAATTCGATGAACAAAAGGAGTTATAAACCAATCCTGTAACCATTCAATGATCTCTTTAATGCTGGAAGCAAAGGAAAGGTGAAATTTCGATCTACTCTCAATTGATTCTATAATAAATCAAAGCAAAGTTATCACACAGTTCATCATTGCCGTAATCATTAATAAACAACTCACACTAAAAACCAAAAGAGATTTTAAATATAGATCACTTGTAAATCTATTCTCTGCGCTAGATCAAAATGCAAATGAGATTAACTAATGACTTGCAGGCATGCATTCGATTTCAATTCATAGATGAGAAAAACCATTAATATTTCTGAAAACACTGTCAAAATAAGAAAATGTTACTCTAATACTGGAAAATGCACAATACTAAAATACCAAGGATTGGTGTTGAAGGGGACCCTACCCTCAACGCCTTCCAGTCTTAAATCACAACTTTTAAAAGAAAATAAACACTGGATATATTGATGAAATGGAGTTTACAGTCTTCTCTGAGTATCCTCTCTTTACTGAGGGTTTCAAGAGTCATTTTATACTGAAGATACAAAGTAAAATTAACCGTGAAACAAGGATCGATATAGCTAACAACCCTACAACTATCTCGGCATATCTGATCCAAATATGGGAGCTCGAATCCCCTGAAATCCACATAATACTAAAGAGGAAAAACAACAGCTCCTCGAACACTAGACATCCCTGAAACAGCACCTGAAAAATCTGCATAGATATCTGGAAGGCGATGGAAGTCCAAGAGACATCCCCAATGTGGACAAAATCCCCAAATCGCAGGTCAGCTAGCAGAAATCGCCCTTGGTACACCGAGACCACTGCACGAAGGAAACAATAACCCATAAGTTGACCAAATATTTAAATGGAGGTTTAAAAGCCCAATTTTATACATAAAACAAGGTAAAGTAAGAAATAAGTAATTAAAAATCACTTTACCAAAATCTATCAACATTGATCTCCATAAAGGCATGACCATGTACAAATCAACATTAACAAACTGATTATTATGTGGTTTCATAAGATTTTTGCTAGAAAATGTTGTAGTGGTCAGTCAAAAATAGGAGACCAACAATTTATACACACATCCCGATGTATGTCGGGTTAAGGTCAATATCCACCTATACACGTGAGTATGGGATTAGATATCATGTACAACAATAAACAAGTGTTTTTAAGGATGAACTTAGAAACATCAAAGTATAATATTGGTCGATGGAGTCCAAAGAGTCTGCAGAGGGACAGGGAAGGCCATCAATGTGTGATCAACCATCTGTGGTAAAATCAGCTGTAACAATATATATATTAAAAAAAATTCACAACAATGTCTAGCACAAAGTTTTAAAATGAAAAATTTAATGTTAAAAATAATTTTGAACTATAGAAATTAAATATTTGTGAATTGTTAGTACATCAGTTGTTGTATAAATTCTTAGAAGGTAAGATAAAAATACCTCTAACTATGAAATATGATAAATGGGAGGAATTAGATTCCAAGCGCTTAAAACAATTCAATTATGTCTTGCAGATGATGTGTTATTTAATAGTGTTGGAGAAAAGTCAACAACAAGCCTATGGATAAAGTTAGAAACTCTGTATATGACCAAATATTTAACAAACATAATTTACTTGAAGCGACCGCTATATGGTATGATAATGAAAAAAGGTGCAAATACAACATATCATTTTAATGTTTTGAATACTCTTACTTTGCAGTTGAATAGTATGGATGTTAAAATTGATGATGAAGATAAAACAATCAATAGTTTATGTACTTTACCTAAATCTTGGGGTCAAGTATTTTCTTCCATTAATTTTAGTACAACTATACCTTATAATTTGATAATGTGTTTGGAGAATTATTGTCTAAGGAATTAAGGAAGAAATCTAGTCTTGAAACCTCTTCTCTAGAAGCTTTGGTTGTTAGAGGTCAATCTAAAGAGAAAGGAGAAAATTCAAGAGGTACTTCCAGGTCTAAATCAAAGGGAATAAAGAGAAAATTAAAATATTGGAAATGTAACAATATTGGTCATCTCAAGAAGGATTTTTGGAAAAGACAAGAATCTAAGAATCATATGACTCCAAATCAGAGGCAAATTCAGTTGATTCTGGTTCAACTATGATCACTGAGGTTTTTCCTGTTTGTAATGTTTTGAAATATAATGAAGAATGACTATTATATAATAGTGCTTCACACCATATATATCCTCATAATTTCTTTTTTCCTCATATAAAAAAGTTAATGATGGAATAGTTCTTTTAGGAGACAATCATTCATGTAAGAACGCTGGGGTCGAAAGTGTTAAAACTAAAATTTTTGATGGAGTTATAAGAACACTTAGAGATGCTAGAGATTTTCCTGAATTAAAGAAAAAATTAATTTCTTTTGCAGTGTTGGATTATTGTGGTCATAATTTTATAGGTTTAAGTGGAATTTTAAAAGTATCGAAGAGTGCTTTAGTGGTCACAAAGGCACAAAAAACTGGAAACCTTTACAATCTAGTTCAAAGAACTCAAGTAAATGATACAACATTAATGTTTGAAGAGGAGTTAGGATCCACTCAATTATGGCATCAACATCTTGGTCAAATGAGTGAACGAGGACTACAAGTATTAATGAATCATAAATTGCTTCCAAATATGAAAACTCTAAATTTGATGTTTTGTAGACATTGTACATTCGGAAAGCAACATGGAGAAAAATTCAAAGAAGGTAGTCATGTTAGTAAAGGTGTTCTCGACTACATTCATTCAGATTTGTGGGATTTGTCCCCTACAATTTCATGGGGGAGAAACATATTATATATTGTTTCTAGATTATTTTCAAGGAAAGTTTGGGACTATGTTTTAAAAATAAAATATTATGTGTTTAACACGTTTAAACAATTTAGGGTTATGGCAGAGAAAAGAACTAGCAATACAATCAAGTGTTGAAGGATGGATAATGGAGGTGATATTACTTCATTAGAGTTTGATAAGTATTGAAAAAAATAAGGGATCATAAGACATAAAACAAATATATACACCCCTCAACAAAATGGCATTGCAGAGCTCATGAATACGACTCTTCTAGAGAGAGCAAGGAGCATGCTTAGTAATGCTAGTTTTGGGCAAAAGTTATGGGTAGAAGTAGTTTCTACTGCTGGTTATCTAGTAAATCGATCGCCATCAATGGAAATAAATTGTAAAATTATGGAAGAAGTATGGATTGGTCATCCTTGTGATTATTCCAATTTGATTTTTTTTTGATGTGAAGCCGCGACACTTCTAAAATCAGCAGTCTACATTAGACCCTAGATCAAAGAAGTGCACTTTTGTTGTATATGATGATGTAACAAAAGGATATATATTGTAGGATCCTACTTCCCACAAGATATTCATTAGAAGATAAGTATTTTTTATGAATATTCTTTGATTAAATCCGAAAACGTAAGAGTTCTTGCAAAAAAGGAACATGTATTATCAAAACAACTAGCTCAGTATGAGAACCAATCTTCTTATCACTCAAAGAAGAAAGAAGAATTTTTTGGTGAGTGTGAAGTCATGGAAGATGAATAATTTCAATAAAATGTAGAAACCCCACAATATACAACAATAATATCAACAAGGGAGAGAAATCCTTCTAATATGTATACTGATTTTGTTCCATCTTTTTTATTTACTGATGATGGAGAACCTTCTTGTTTTCAAGATGCCATTGATTGTGTTGACAATGCTAAATGGAAGATGGAAATGAAAGAAGAAATGGATTATCTGGATAAAAACAAGACATGTTAATTGGTTGAACTCCAAAAAGATAGAAAAACTGTTGGATGTAAGTGGTTCTTCAAGTTGAAGAAAGGTATTGATGGTAAGGTTGAGATATACAAAGACAGATTGGTCACAAAATGGTACTCATAGATGGAAGGTATTGACTATCATGAGATTTTTTCACCAATTATCAAGCTTGTATCTATTTGTATTGTGCTAGCATGAGTTGCATTGCTTGATTTGGAGTTAGAGAAACTAGATATTAAAACAACTTTCTTACATGGAGATTTAGATGGAACAACCAGGAGGTTTTTCACATCATCATAAATGAATAGTTTTTTACAAGCTCAAGAAATAATTGTATGGCCTAAAACATTCACCCAGGAATTGTTACAAGAAGCTTTATTCTTTCATGGTGAGCCAAGGTAATACTAGAAGTGAATATGATCACTTTCTATACTTCAAAATGTTGAATGAAATATTCATTATCTAACATGCTTATTGTGGCTAGAACTTTTGATATGAAGGATCAGGTGGACTTTCGATATGAAGGATCTTGGATATGTAAAACAAATCTTGGGTATTGAAATACACATAGACAAAAGAAATTTCCAACTTAGTTTTTCATAGGATAAGTATGTTAAGAAAATTCTGAGAAGATTCGAAACGAATAAGTAAAGTCCTATGAATGTTCCTTTGGCTTCCCATTTTAAGCTTTCTTTAGTTTTATGTTCTAGTATTGTTGAATAAAAAGATTATATGTCTCGTGTACCATGTGACAATGTAGTAGGATGTTTAATTTATGCAATGGTGTGTACTAGACTTGATATATCACATGAAGTAGGTGTTGTTAGTAGATACATGGAAAATACAAGAAAAGAACATTGGAATGCAATGAAATGGGTGCTTCAGTACCTAAGAGGCACAAATGACTATTGCATCACCTTTAATAATAACAATGATTATGTAAGTGGTTTTGTTGATTCAGATTTCATAGGTGAGTTGGACAAGAGAAGGTATACTTCATGTTATGTCTTTACTCTTGCAGATGGAGCTATAAGTTGGATGCCAAATATTTAGCAAACAATTTCTTTATACACTATTGAGGTTGGATAAATTGTTTCCTCACATACCTGCAAAGAGGTGATTTGGTTGGAGGTCTACTTAGAGAAATTAGAAGGTTTCCAAAATAGTGATCCTATCTTCTGTGACAGTCAAAGTGTTATACATTTTAATACAAATATTTTTTATCATAGTAATACTAAACATATTGATGTAACTTATCATTTTGCAAGACAAGACATTAGTGAAGGTGGATTAGAACTGAAAAAGGTTCATACTCAAGAAAATTGTGTAGATATTCTTACAAACTAGTATTGTTAGAGAAGTTACGGTGGTGTGTAGTTTCTCTTGTTTTGAAGAAAAAGGTGATAAATAGATTTGGGAAAAGTATTGGAAAATTTTCATGTCAAGGTGGATATTTTTAATAATGACAACTAAACTAATGTGTTTACAGGAATTTGTTTCATAACAGGAATAACCGGAAGCGATTTTACTCATGTAAGTTATTTCATGAAGTAAATAGTGCATGGTTGGGATATGCAATGAAATGGTATCTAGAGAATCTGAAGGCCCGTCATGTAATCTTTTGTTCTTGATTAATGATATTTAATACTTTTCTACATTGATGTTCCCCCTTATTAGGTTTTTACCACATTAAAATCCATGTCTATGATGGTGTTTCTTCTTAGATATTGTCCTTAAATTTGCAACATTTTATTCGTCATAAAAGTTTTTTTAGGGGTGAAAAGTATCGTCTAACACCTAGATGCACTGCATTGATGACCACCATTAAGTCCCTGATAGCTTTTACCATTGTAATTCCTCTTTTCTTGATGAGACAAAGTCCTAAAAAGAGTGTTAGGGCTTCAACCAAGTTTTTGGACTCCTTCCAAGTCCCCATGCATAACTTGTTTCTTCTTGTCCATCGAGGATATAGATTATCCCCCCTCTCCCTAGACTTGCCACCCTTAGAAATAATGTATATTAAAAATAATAAATACTTTCGATTTGTACATCATGTTAAGTAAATATATACACAAGCATCCATTATTCTTACACATTAGGGTGAAGCAATGAAATATATTATTTCTCCTAAAAATATTTTAAAATTTGAATGGAGAAATAAAAACATAATTACGCCTCTAAACCAATGATAGAGTAATCATGGTTGGAACTACTTGAACAACAAACAAACATTTTATTAAATATATTGTTAATAACCAGCCTAGATTGAAATCCTAGGATCTATCAAGTGCCGAGAGGGATCAAATATCTTGAGGTGCAAACCTTTTCTTAGTTATTGCACTCAAGGAGCTCTCAGCTTTGGTATGTCCTATATATAGCCATTGATTTGATTCAAACCAAGATACACATCTTTTTATTTAAGGTCAAAATATAATATTTTTATTATTAATATTTAATATTATTTATGGCCGACATATAAATTTTTTTATTTTGTTAGGAACGCACATTACAACATCTCCCCCATACATGGTTTTAAAACCATGTGCAAGGCCCTCCTAAAACCATGGGTTGTTTAGGAGGCCTTGCACATGGTTTTAAAACCATGTGCAAGGCCCTCCTAAAACCATGGGTTGTTTAGGAGGCCTTGCACATGGTCTTAAAACCATTTGCAAGGCCCTTTCAAACCATGTATAATAAAACCATGGGTTGTTTAGGAGGCCTTGCTCATGGTTTTAAGACCATTTTCAAGTATCTCCTAAACCATGTACAATAAAACCATGGGATGTTTAGGAGGCCATGAACATGGTTTTAAAACCATATGCAAGGAAAAAAAAATTTGTGGATAATTCAATTTTTTATTTTTTATTATTTTGTTAGGTAGGAACATTACAACATCACCCCCACATTGTGTTTTTTTTTTCTGACCCACATTATTTTTTGTAGGGATAATTAAATTTTTTATTTTATTGTTTTGTTAGGTAGGAACATTACAACATGCCCCTCACATTAGGTTGTTTTTGTGGACGACATTTATTTTGGCGGATAATCAAAATTCTTGAATTTTATTATTTTGCTAGCAGCAAAATAATAACGTTACATAATGTTACAAGATCTCCCCTGGACCTCGTGTCACACGAGTACCAAAACCACCTGGTTATCGATTCCCCTAGTACAAAAAAAAACGTTACAATATCTCCCTTATACTGGGTTGTAGAGTGCCTCTCGACGCAACACCTAAAAAATATAATAAAAATTTGGCTATGATGTTGAACATGTGGTATACCCAAGAATATTATGCTCATATATTGATGGAAATACTTCTTTATGACTAGGTTTAGGTCATTAACAAAACAAGACCAAAGGATGACTATTATAATTCCAAAATTTAATTATTTTTAAAAATATATAAGTAAGAAAATATATGAGAAATACCTCAAGGAGTTAGATAGCATTTGTTACAGTTTGTGGTATTCAAGAAAAAAATATCTTTCACAAGTTTGATCCACCATAAACCTACATAGAAACAAAAATAACACTTCTTCAAATCTTTTCAAACCTCAATAAAGTTAATTAAACTATTGTAAAATACTAACTAATTCAAAATAATTACTTTCAAGAACAATAATTCCACATCTAGCATACAAATTCATAAGAACATAAATCAAGACAATTTGGGGGAGAGGGAAAGAATAAGTATATTCATGTTATTAATAAAATATGAAAACCAAGTTAATTATAATGAAATCTTGTTGAGCACCTTCTTCAATAAATTCTAGATTCCTCTAGCTTGGATTACTCATGGACAACTTCTCTAATCCAACTCCTTGATTGTGAAAGGATGGAAAAAATAAAGAGAATTACTATCCCAACTTAGTATAAAAGAGGCATAAATCTAGAAACCATGAATTCTAATTGGGAAAAGGAACACATAAATCACATGAAGTCACTTCTTAATCCTCCAACATAAGGATTTTTTATAGTTCTAGTTTCCTTTCTCCAGCAAATGTCCCTCTTAAATACCCTTGAGAGTTGGTTCAAATAGTTCTTATATGTTTTTAACTATGTCTAGGTGTAACAACCTCAATAATCCCACTCAAATGTGCACTTTTAATGCACATTAATTGATTTTTTACACTTTTTGGAAAACCATCTTGCCTGTCTTTAAGAAAAGGTGTGGGGCCCTGTGTGTTTATTTAGGGAAGGGTGTTGGTGAAATTATATGTTAATTAATATGAGGCACTAAATTATCAACTGAGGCTCATACGCTTTGAGGTACTGAGACAATATGTGCAAGAATTGAGCCTAAACTAGACTAATATAAATTACTATAACACACATAAATGTGATAAATGAAATAATCAAGTGAAAAAATCCCAATACCTTGGGAGGAAACCCATCATTGGGAGGCCATATCTTACAAGTTAGATATTTAATCCTTTTGTTGGTAAGTGAATCTACAAGAATTTAAAGTGACAAAAACAAAAGAAATAAAATCAAGTTAAGGAAATAAAAGTTCAAGAACGAAAACAAAATTAAGGTATAGGAAATAAAACTAAATGCAGAAAAATATAACAAAATAAAATTAAAGTAACACTAGAAAAACAAATGAAAACAATGTAGACAATAAAAAAATTCAAAAAAAGCTTGAAACCAAACTCAGAAACCTCTCTTCAATATTTTCTAAAAATATACAGACATGCAATGGAAAGCACTCATAAAATATTTACAATGTAAGTATGGTAGCATTTAGAATGGAAAACACCCATAGAATATTTACAATGTAAGTATGGTAATATTTAAAATTATAATTATAATCACAAATAATGGAATAATTAAATGCACTAAATATGAATTCCACCTTTTATATATTGGATATGTTTATAAGGTCTTAAAAGGTAGCTTATTATTTTTTAATGCTTAAAGAATTTTAATTTTATTTGTGGTTATGTGAGAAAACAAGATCACATAGCAATAAAAATAAACAATAAACAAGATGCAAATATTAAAACACATTACAAGAGAGACAAAGATATAATTTGGTTCATCCAATATGAGCTACGTCCACATAGAAATTTATAATACTTTATTACTATACCGTCCAACAACATGAAGGGATACAACCTGCAGCAACGCTGTCGGACTTCCTCTTCACTCTCTCATAGTATCTCTCACAATCACATAGATCGCTTTTACAATGATACAATACAATACACAAATATATTATAATTCCTTACTTTTATAAAGGGAATACCATGAGAAAATACCACAGGTTATCAAAAACCATGGGCGCACAAATCACCCATTATTGACCAAGTCATGAATCTCAAATTACAACATTTTACAAGGCATTTTTCCCTAAATTTTCATTACACAAAGAAATTCCACAACACTACATTACCTTCCTTCATGAGCTGCATCAATAATTCAAAGAAATGTGCTCCACTTGGTCAACTAACCTCTACATAAAAACTATCAAAGTCGCATGCATCCTCAATCCATCTTCAATCTTCCGAACAAGAATCAAAGATATTGTTAACACAAAACATTGTTCACCTATTTCTATATGGTCCAAACCATAATCATACATCATATTCCCACTGTTATTTTCTCCATTTTGACCTTCTCAACTAAAAATACATGAAACATGCTCCAAAACATTATTATTCCTTCCCCATAAATGAAGGGAAGTTGAGCAGTTATTGTGACTTATGCCCACTCTTCCCAAAAAGGACCAACAATACCTAAAAATGAGAATGGGTAAAAAACCATAGATAAATACCATGCACAATAAAACACAATGGGTCAAAAAGCATTGGACCATCCTATAAATACATTGTAAAGGTCTCCCCACAAACATTCATTAATTCCTGAACTTTTTTCCATTCGCTCTTAGTCACATTTTTCTCGTTTCACAATTATTCCCATACATTTCCATATCATTTCCCATGGTGTATATTGAGATTTATCCATACCGATTTGGATCCATTCCCCCTATTTGAAAACCACTCATTGAGAAGACTAGGGACCCAAACCATGGAGCCACGAGACCATTTCCACAGACGGCTATACTAGCCCACTTCAAAGAAAATTATTCCTATTGTTGTTTCTTGTTATTTGTTATATATAAAATAAGAATCATAAAAATAGTATTGTTTTTGTTTGTTGTCTATTACTATTGTAATTCGAGGTTGAAAGACACTTCACACCATTAAAATCTACCCTATGATCTGGATCATCTAAGGTGGTTTCTTTTTCATGTAGTAGGGGAGAAATCTCCTCTACAGTTTTGGAGACTCCACTAGGTTGATCCTTTTAGGTCCTTGTTTTTTCACATGTTTCTATTGGTTTTTTCTCCTTTCATTCCTTCATTCATCATATATCTAACCCCCTCGTGACATATCTAAACCAGTCTTTCCTTAGTTCCTTCGCCCCATCCCAAGACAACAACTTTTTCTTCAAAAACCATCACTTACGGTCGAATCACACTGATCTGATAGAAATATGAAACTAGGTCACACATTTTATCCTGATAAGCATCATCTAGGTCACACCTTCTGCCCCGATAAGTGTGACCTATACCATAACTCCAAATTGCACTTGTCACAACTCCTGGAGTGACCCCGGTCACTATTGTGACACCGTTTTGTGCGACCTACTGCATAGAAACCTCTATTTTGTGTGACTTGAGAATTCCTGTTGATTTTCTGTCCCAATTGTGATTGTTTCAAAGTTATGTGCGACCCTAATTGCACCTATTCTTCCTACAGGTGCACCCTACAATTTTTCAATCCTTTTCAATATTTGAGATCCTTCTTCCAAACCCCCTGTCTATGCTCTACCCCTTCCTGACTTGTTTCTATCTAGATCTAATACATTACATCCCCTTGGTTTTTTTATGTTCCTATTTTCCTTGTATGTGAGCTCCTTTAGTCGAGATTCATAGTTGATACCCCCTGTGTGTTTTCTACAACCTTATCAGTTCCTTATGCACTCATTTACTTGTGTATATTTTATTTTCTGGAAGAATTAAGTTATTTTTCATGATATTTTCTATCATTTACTATTATTTATCTACATGTTTGCATATCAACCATGAGATCGTTGGGGTTCATACACATCATTTGCAAACATCTGACACCCTAAAGTAAAATTTTTGCTTCATGACCCGAAGCTAGCCGAAAAAATAACTTAACTCAAACCAACATTGTAACCTCATTTAAGGACCAAAACAATATTGTAATTAGGTTAGGAAATTGGGGATAGGAATCCAAATAAAAACCCTTTGTAACTTACATTTGATACATAGTTGTTCTACATTAAGGGATCAAAATCCTCTTATACTTGTTGACACGGTCACGATGAGTCTGTGGAGGGGGGCCTTGCTCTACAGGAGTAAAGCATAATGAAGGCGTTTCAGAATTTAGGGTGGAATAACACACTCCTTTCTGCACCGAAGGCTAACCTTTTATAGTCTTCCTCATGCATGATGGGGTATACCAGGTGTCAAGGGCCCAAGGGATGAAGTGACAGGAAACCACTCTAGATGTCTCATGAATGCAGTAGCCTAGCTTCCATTCTTTCTAGTTCTCTTGTACCTGGAGGTTCCTCTTAGTAGTGGGATTCTCTTAGCCTATTATTTTTCCATTTCATGTTGTCTAAATGGGATTTCATTACCCCGTTGAGGATACGATTTGCAAGGGGCTTCCAGCTTGTAGTTAGGAGTTTTATTTCACTTTTACTTCATAGTTTAGTGCATCATTTTATTTCTAGGTAGTGTTGCTTGTTGGATTTCTAGCCACTTTGTTGTAGAATTTATTTTTGTAACTCGTTGTTGCATCTTGGTTCCAGAGATTGATTTTTCCATGTGAGACACCATTTATATACTCTCCTTTTGCACACTCAGTTTTAGTTGGGTTTTTGATCTTGTAGTTTAGACTCTTATGCCTCCATTCATTACACAACAAACCATCATGTCACCATTTCTCAAGAATTATACTTGCATAGAATTAGGGGGAATACCTCTTAGCTCAATTCCTTGAAACATCATCGTCAGATCCATATTCGACATCGTTCACCACCTTCATATCCATACATTTCATCTAAGTGTGATTCAGATTCTTATCAATCCAAACCTACTTTGTTCACCGCCTCATCTAGCCCCATGGCTGGAGCACCTCCTAACCCCTTTCAGATAGGGCAAATTGATAGTGGGATTGTCTCCATCATTCTGGGTATCCCTTCTGCTAGACCTATAGGCCCTTGTCCTAGTGGTCCCTTTTCCACCGCACACAGTGCTGTTGGTTTGTTATCCACCAATGGTGTCCACACTCCAGCCACCGTGGTTCCTACCATACCACCATTCATGTATGGGGGAAGTGGCCCTTCCACTTCCATTTTGGATATTCCTACCATCCTAGCAACTATTCTTATTATCTAAATACAACCTTACCCACTCCAATTTACCCATGGGAACTCTACTCTTACTAGCGTCGACACCATTGTTGGCCCTTCCTGATATACTCTCAGTTCTAGTATATCATTCATGGCTAGTCTCAACCTTCCTGATTTGGAACAATTGACCATTGACCCCATTTGTCAAAACTCATTATGGCCTCCCATGCCTACCAAAATCCCATCAGACATCCCTAAGTTTGAAGGGAAGGCGGGATAATACCCCAAAAACCACATCATGCCATTCCTCTTATGTTGTTCATCTAACAACACAGTGGATGATTCTATATGGTTACAGATTTTCCAGCACACACTCACAAGTGTTGCAACCAAGTGGTATATCGAACTACCTCATGCCACCTATCTGGAATTTTCCTCGTTATCCTTGATGTTCCTTCAAAAATTCAAGTTACTTGTCCATTATGATGAAGGCATGGAAATATTATGATCATGTAGACAAAACAAAGCTACCCATACCACAGATCATATCCATGAATGGTGTCATTGTCGTAGCTTGTGTAATATCTAATAAGATTATAGGATTTTCCTAGATTGGTTTCTCAAAATATTACTCTCCCCTATCGCTAAGGACTTTGCATATGTGCACCCACAAATTGAGGAGGAATCCATCCTCAAGGAACAACGGTTTGATCTCATCTATACCCAATAGGGTTATTTTTATACCATTATATTTGATTCTCCTTGTGATGGCTCCACACATCGAGATACATCGACGGAATCCCATGTTGCTAATCGAGTCATCAACTCCATTGCTCAGCATCCCCACTTTTACACCACCTCTCCTTCTATTCCACCTCATTCTCGTAACACCACTAGTGTTACCCAACCTATTTACAACCTTGATTTTTCTCACGTAATGGCTCAGTCCGGAGCCACACCTTTCGTTTTTTGAACAAGTCCCTCATGATAATTGATTGAATTGTTTGGACCCGGCGTGTAATGGCCAGATGGTAGGATTTGTATCCCCTCCAACTGATCCTTCCTACTACCCACCAACTATGCAACCTACACCCTCTCCTACTATGACTCCTCCTATTCCCCAAGGATAGGTCTATGCTCAATAGAACCCCCCTAATCAACCCTTCCCCAATAATCAACAAGGGCAGGGAAGATGAAAGAGGGGTAGGAATCGAGAAAACCAACCTAAAGGAGGTGGCCAACAACCCAAATCTTGAACAACAACAAAGAAAATTCCCCTACATAGAATCCCCAATGTCCCCATAGACCTGGGAGAAACCCTTAGTTGCGTACTAACCATCTATGCGCCATTTGTAACACTTACAACCATTATACACACCTGTTTACCCATATGAATCATGTCCTCCATCTAATCCAAACTAATAATCATCTTGATTCAAATGCAACCACTTCGGCACAACCAAACCCCACACCCCAAGGTCCTCTGCCTATGGTGTTGAAAAAACCCTTACCAAACTAAGGGATGTTTGCAAGCCAACCCTTGGAACCACAAAAGACTACAACCACTTCTATGAATCAACCCATTGATCTTTGTGTCCATCAACTTATGACGCTATCGTTTGATGTTAACCTACGAACTGTATGAAACCAATGTTGCTCTGCAATAGAAACCATTAACCTTTTAGAGACATCTACCTCCACCACTCTCAATATGTATTTGCATTTCCCAAGACCCCCCATGGATGCGATGAACAAAGTACCATGGTCCTGTTTGCGTCGCATTGCAAAAAACCTCACTGCCAGAGCTGCTTTCAACTATAGTATAGTCGATGAATTGTCCCAGTATCCCTTGGCCATTTCCACTTTGGAAGTCCTCAAAAATTTTCCTTTGCAAAGCAAATATTTTCTTTCTGCATTAGGTGTCACTAATCCCTCTAATTCCAGGTTGATAACTTTCTACTTTGATCAAGGAGAACCCCATATGCCATCATCTGTAGCCTTCCAAGTTTCGGTCACTATTCAAAATTTAGTCATTCATCAGTGCATCATTGATGAGGGATCATCCACCTGTGTTAGGTCAACATTTGTTTCAAAGAAACTTGGATCCCTGGCCCTTCAACCTTCTTCCACCACCCTTCACAGCTACGATGGTCATGTTTCTCAACTCCAAATCATTCTCATGAATGTCCATGTCAAGTTATCTAGAAAAAACATGTTGATTGACATTGTGGTTGTCAATGCCCAACTTGAATCTTGATTACAACCTCCTTCTTGGAAGAAGATATATGTATGCAATGTGATTCATTGCCTCTATCTTCTTTCAACTCTTGATGTTCCCCCATGATGGGAAGATCATGACCATTGACCAACTGACATATTATGATCCTAAGGGATCGACCACTCAGGAGCACATCCTCCCAACTATGAACACTAACATCGAAATAGTTTCCATACCTTCCATGTTTATTATTGGCCCCATCTTATTTTCCAACGGTCTATTGATGGGCACATTTTTTTCCTTACCACCTCCTCCTTCACTGACTAACATATTGAATGTGTGCACTATCATGCTCGGAAAAATTCCAACCACCTCAAAATCTTAGTTGCAAACTAAACCACAGTCCTCAGGGAATTATTGGGGTTCCTTCCCTGTACACATGATCCCCTTCCTTTTTCCACCATATGGAAGTGTGAGTAAGCTAGTCGTGGCTACTTTCAACCTTCTAGGTTTCACTTTGGGTATTCCTATGTGGTACCTTGATCTCCCCACCATTCCCCCAACTCCACAAGTCATGCTGACTCTCATCCAAACTATTGGGATGATGTCATACCCACCTCTTGGTACACCAATGACTGAGGGTAAGACCAATGACTAGTACACCATGTATCTACTCCTACCCCCCTCCTTCCAAGAAGATTGGGGGTAAGACACCCAAAGAGATGACATAACCACTTCCTCCTCTTATATGTGCATTATGCGATGTCCAAGGACATGCAACAAAAAATTGTATCGATTTTCCTATCCTTCGCACCCACATGTGTACTGTAGTCGGGACCGATGACAACTGATATGTCAATGTACCATACATACCTATGATTAAGAACAAATCACTCTGCACCAACCATCCATGTCCAGTTTGTGGATTATATGGTCATTATTCCCACCATTTCCCAAATTTTCCTGAGTATTGGTCACTCCTCAACAACCTTCGGAAGCACTCCCATGGATCTGAAATCACCATCCTTGAGGAAATCCACCCCCCAACATCCTCCTTGAACACCAATAACACCATTTTCATGATTTCTACTTCCAGTAGTCATTTCCCATCCTCGACCGTGGAAGATTCCCATCATCTATCCCGACACCACTTTCATGATGATGGAGAGATCCTTAAATCCTCCACTAGTCTTACCTCATTTCACTTAGTCCCAGGTGTGGAATTGGTTCTTCCAATTTACTACCATAATCCATCACTTTGCCTTGTTGTTGAAATTCTACCTAATACTTCATAGTTAGAAAAAAACCTACATATGCTTGAATAAACCAATGAGGATTGTCACATAGCTCTCCAAATGATCCAAGCAGCTAAGACTCAGTCAAAGCCCCATTATGACTCCTATTTCTACTTGCACACATTTAGTCAGGGGTACCTTGTCCTCATATATGACCAATCCCATGATAAGACTGGAAAAGGGAAATTCGAATCCATGTGGTATGTCCCTTATGGCATGCATCAATGTCTCATCTAGGGGGGTAATATCCTTTCTAACTCTGACAGTTGCCTCTTGTAGAATCCCCGCAATGGGATCTAAATCAAGAGGTTTTATGCTTGAATTCGCTAGCCATGCATACCCTTGTATCATAGTTTTTCTTTATTGTTTTAAATCATTTTTACCAAGACTCGGTGACCCCCTCCAGTAGTTACTCCCCTTCAAGCCATAGTGAGTCCATTGTAAAACTCCATTTCCTCTTGTGCCCATTAGTGGGTGGATATAACTTGCCCCTGCGTCGCTGGTACCCTGCTGGAGGGTGTTGTCCTACATGTGCACATGCCCATAATATGACGTCATTATCTATAACATGTATGATATAGCTACCACTATCCTACCATACCGCCAGTTCCCTAGAACAGTACTGGAGGTTGAGGCATCTCCATATCTCTTTGGTAGTCCATCCCAGCATATGGATCATCCTCTATGAGGATAGGACGTTGTCGCTACCATGAAAACAAATCCTATGTGAAGAAACAACCTCCTAGACTGCACCTCCCTACCTTTTTTTTTGGGCCATTTCTACAGTCACCTCAATTTGCGTGCCACCACATTAATCACACCACACACATACTGGCATGTTCACGATCCATCCGATCCATCCATATTGCAAAACTGTCCTTATTTTATCACTATCCATCATTCTGTAAGGAGGCCCCACTAGTGTTCCATTTTCATTCATATCATCTATGTTCACAACACCATTCCTTTTGGTACATTTAACACTTCCTCCATGCTTGAATGATCATTACCGAATTTCTGTTATGTTGTTTTTTTACTCCGAAAAGAATGAAAAATTTTATGAGCACGCTTACCTCCTTTCACGCTCATTAAATTATTTGAAAGGGTGTCTTTGTGACTTTGTTTATCTCCTTTATTGAATTACATAGAACATTTAAAGAAAAGGAGCACCCTAGTATATTCTAGCTAGGAATGCCTCGCTTTGTATCCTTTTATTCCTTGCTAGACATTGGGACTGTATATTATGAAAAATCTCATTATGGGTTTTCTTTAAGCTCTTTTCCAACCCTCTCACAAAGAAAATATTGCCAAGAAAACTTAGTTCATTCATGCTCGTAAATGTATTTTAATGATCATCCAATCAGTACAGGTTTAAGCTTTTCTGGCCTGGTTGGACTACCTACGATAAAGTAGTCTCTCTGCCCCTTTCGGTTGGGAGATCTCTCCTTTGTACATATTTATCCTTTTTCATATTTAGGAGACTACTATATGAAAAAGAGACCACACTGTTGTCTTCTTCCTTTTTTAGACTCTCTAAACATGGAAAGACCATCCAATATTTATTGTCTTGGGCTTGACAACAATCCATGAGATGGTATGATATTGAGCATGCTTCTATCCCTTCTTCATGCTCCTTAAACTATGAAAAAGGCCCATAATGATGTCTCTAGGCACCATGACATATTGCATATAGTCTCACCTTAAGGCATCTTCCCTCAATTGGGTTTCCTTTGTTTGGAGTACTCTGTAATGAGTCTCCCTTGGATCCCCTGGATATCACTTTCCTAGTTACTTCCCCAAGTATCTCCCATTGCAGTCATTTTCCTGGTTCCAAAACTATGATCCACTCCTCTTGAGTCAGTATCATCTACCTCTAGTCAACCCTCCCATTATACTATGAAAAAAGGAAGTTTGAGTGTCCTGTAATCCCATGCCAGTGTTCCCCAATTAGTTCCTCACTGCCAGTATTTTTCCATATCTCTGGTGGTCTCCCTCACACTTCTATAAAAAATCCATCATTTCCTTGGTAGTTGCAGGTCTCCATTTGTCAATGTCAATCCATCTATTCCAGATGATATACCCAAAGGAGGCTTGTATCCTGGTTTCAATAACGCCATTAATGAGTTCCTTTGACCACTTGAAAGGAGTCTTTAGCTCCTTTCGGCTTGGTTGTGTCTCGTGTGCTCGATTTCAGCCACACTATTGGACCATTTGGATTCATACAAGGTATTGGTGTTTTCATTATTTGGTCGAAGACCCTGGTTGTTGCTTTACTCTAGCACATTGGTGAGTTTATTTTTGGGACCCATACAGTTTCATGTCCCTTGTGATTTTTGGGTTGTGTTGACGATAATTTTTGGAAGCCCCTCAGTTTCATGCTTATCTGTATATCCAATACTTGATGTTGTATATTGTACCACATAGATTCTGTCTCTCAGTCATTGAGTCCATTCAGTTATTTACACCTCCATATTCAACAAAACATCAGTTGTTATGATATTGCATTCCATAAGAATGACATTGTTCCTATGTATCAGTTATTTATATCAGTTTTTGTATTCAACCTCCCATTAATGCCACCATAATGTACTACAAGGTGTATATATATATTGATCTACTCCCATTATTTGGGCCTTGATCCCCATTTTTTTTTAGATAGTGTTACGAGCATGGGTATGCACTCCTCGTCCATATACATTTCTGATATTATATGTACTTCATCCATGCTTTAGAAGAAATACAAAGCAAAATCCAATGTAGTTTGAATGAGGAGACTCCACTCCTTGACGTTACAGTGATTTATTGCAAAGTTACAGTGATTTATTATGATAGGAACATCAAAATCTTGCAAAGTTAGAGTGATTTCTCTAGGATGCTCATCTATGGAAGAACTATGAGGTATTATGACAAGAACATCAAAATCCAGCAAATTTACAGTGATTTCTCCATGTTGCTCATCTATGGATGAACCATCATGTATTGTGACAGGAACATCAAAATCCTGCAAAGTTACACTACCAATCATGGAAGCACAATAAGGTATTGAGACCACATCTAAAAGTTGTAGATTCGTACTGTCACAA
Source organism: Pseudotsuga menziesii (assembly GCA_001517045.1). Taxonomy (NCBI): domain Eukaryota; kingdom Viridiplantae; phylum Streptophyta; class Pinopsida; order Pinales; family Pinaceae; genus Pseudotsuga; species Pseudotsuga menziesii. The sequence goes on from LPNX010882174.1 coordinate 695,051, forward strand.
GATAAGATGGAATTCTTCATCATTTGGAAAGACTTCATTGGATGAGTTGACACACAATAATCAAAGAAAACATCATTAAAGAAAACATCATGGTCATCAAAAGAAACATCATTATCAAGAAAAAGATCTTCCTCATCAACAGAAATATCTTAATCATCCTCATCCTCAGAATCATCAAAATAAACCTCTAAATGGAAAGGATTTAGAGTCTGTCTCACAACATCAAGCAAATCATGCCCATCTATCATATTAATAATATCATTGTTTTCATTTGTGTAAGTTATAATAAAATCTTAATTAAGCTTCAACATAAAAAGATAACATATTCTAGTTCTCAAGGAATTGGAAGAGATATCCAGTCTGTCATCTTCTATAATGCGGATAGGGAAATGATGCAATGTATCCCCGTACTTCACCTACAACCAAGAAGAAGAGCAAAGGAATGAAGCTACCTGATTATTTCAAAACTTATAGAGCTATAAAGTAACCTCAACTTACTAAAAGAAAGATGATTATAATAACCAATGCATCTTGATTATGAGTTTTTTAATCTTGATTTTGAGTTTGGGAGATCCAAATTTTCAATTTTTAGTCTATATGCTTACAGAGGGTCTAGATGACACAAGCATTCTACAAATAAACCTCTCCAACATGGTTTAACATAGTTACTTAAATTAAGTGGGTTTAACACTCAAAGCGTAATTATAGCTTGTCACTGAAATAAGTAGCTTAACAATAAAATCCTAATTATAGGATGCCATTACATGACTTGAAGAGAGGGTAGGCATTCCCTGTTCTCAATGAATAAAAATTCATGAAATACTGAAGCAAGTGATATGAAAATGAAGTTCAAAGACACAAGAAAAGTTTTACACCATTTATAGGTAAGTGATTTTTGAGCCAAGGTAAAAAGAAAATACAATGTGCAAATTAATGAAATAAAAGTAATCCTACACAAATTAGACTACAACTACAAAATCCATAATACAAAAAACAACTTGCAATGGATGTAATCACTGGAATAAGCTAGAAAAACCACAATACAGAAAACAATTTGCAAGGGATGTAAGCACTAGAATAAAAATAGGGTTAAAAAGAGAAAATAAATAAATGGTCACTGCATTGCTAGAATTTGTAATCTGTTGCCTCAAACAAATGTCTTGCATCTTAGTAGGAAGTTGAATTCCTATGAATTTATTTTATTGTTTGTATAGGACAATGTCTGTTAAGGAAATAGAAGAATTAACTTGTATTTAAGAAGAAAGTTGAATCAAAACTCTTAAAACCATTTTCAGTCGTGTGTTCTTCTAGTTTGAAATAATTTCCAAGGAAAAGGTGAATTAATAACCAAGTTTAGCTTTTAAAAAGAACAAAACAAACTTCTTTAAAAATATCCAAAGAAACCCAACTAAAAATGAAAGAAAACAAAAATAACAAAACAGGCTCTCTTTCCATCTCCAAAATTGAGATATAGAAGCAACTATTGCACCCAGATAAATGAAAATAAAAAATTGAGATATAGAAGTAACTATTGCACTCAGATAAATGAAACGCAATTTTGAACATATCAATTCTACAAACACCAACAAACCCAAAAAATTTTCATAAAAAACTCGGAAAATCATGTTACCTTTATGACTAAACACATTAATATTGTGCCACTATTAGGCCCAATAGGAAACGAAAGACAAGACATCAAGATAGTACTTTAACGTCCCTCAGAATCGCGAGTTCGAATCGCACCAGTGCAATGCGATGAATTCTTGCACAGTAATCTTTATCGACTAATAATTTAATATTTATCAACTAATAATTTAAGTTTTATCAACTCTATATTAAGCGATCAATTTGCGCCTCCAATAATTTTCTCAATGCTAGGGTTGTAGATATCACTTTGCATGTATGTACCTTTATATATTCACATTTATATTATTTTTATATCAAGAGGAGCTAGGTTGTCTCCAATCTAGTATGGGGAAGATATTTTCACGTTAGTCATGTTATTGTAGCCGACATAAATTAAAAATATAAATATAAATTACATATAGACTTAAATAAAATATAAACAATAATTAAACTAGGATAAATCCATTTAAAACCACACATAAGTGATTGTTATTTATACCAAATTTGGACTTATAAGTTATAGTTGTACATCCATTTGATATGTCCCAAGTCTAAATATACATCCAAATGATCGAAGGATATGACTACTTAGTAAGTTAATAATTGGAAAAATATAATTTATCTTGCTTTTTTTTTGAATGCTTGGTAAATTTTTCATTCATACACTAGTTTTTTTAAATTTTAGTGGTCCGCCTAATCTTAAATGGACCAAAACCAAATTCCATGGGAAAAGTTCCATGATATTGAATATGTAAATATAAATTCTTTGATATGTGTAAGTGTAGATAGACACACCGCATCATGGAAGGAGTTATTGAGGAGTGAGAAGAAGTGAAGAATTTAACGTTGGTACTTTATCTTTTTGGGCACGTATTATTTAAAAAAAAATGGAATTTGTGGTCTTAACTTGACCAAATCTCTTGAAGGAAAATTCCATGGTCAAAGACTTTTTGGGATGGTTTATTTTCCTTAAAATCCATTGAAGTTTAAAATTAAAATTGCAATATCAACATAGAGGATATATTCATAGCTTCAATGATTTTGGATTTATTTTGTAGACAGTTTAGTAAATGAAGTTTTAGGTGGACAATCCACCCATATTCACAATAGACATGAAGAAGGTGCTCATGGTAAGAAAAAATTTAGGCTAATATTATATAGATAAGAGTCAACAATATTTGAAGAAATTATGTAAAAAAAGTAAAACGGAAAAGCTAAGAAGCCATGAGGAAAGGGGGTTAAGAATTGATAAATTATTAATATAGGGTTAAAAACTAGATGATTTAAGAGTCAAAGAATTCTAAACTAAGGGAATGACCTTAAGTAAATCATGATAGTAAGGAAGGAAGTGAAAATAAATTTAAAAATATAAAATATAAGAGAGAGGGTGGATTATTAATTAAATAATTAAAAAAATTAACCAATTAACCAACAAGAGAAAATAAAGCTAAAGATTTTTGTGAGGAAAAACTCATTAAATTGGTTAAATATTTTAGGGTTCAATTAATTATAATTTAGGGGGTGTTAATGACCCCTAAAGTTAAGAAATATAAAATAATAATAAATTGCACATGAGGATGTTTACAACAAATTTTGTAAATTAAAGGGAGGGTCAATAGGTGAAAAAATGAGGGTAAAAATTTCTTTTGAAGGGTTGGACAATGATCCATTTTTATAAACATCTCAATCTTCTAATAACATGATCAACATATAATTCTAAGTTGTAAAATATTTTTTAAAGCATTACTATACTATCACTTGGGGAAGAGCTAAGTTTTCTCTAGGTTTTGTTTGAGTCTATAGTTTCATACATGGGTTCTCTCCTAAAGTATGGTATCATGGGTTTGTTCAGCTTGATAATGAGGTCTTTCAAGCCTTAGTGGCCTTGTTGCAACATTCCCCTTTGTGGTGCATTGGCCTAGCAAATTTGTCAAGTTAGCTTATGTTTTGGAGGTTAAGCATTCCTCTTCAGCTTCCAAGTATAATTGTTTTCCTCTTTTTGGTTTTGTTCTGGTTGCACAATTTATGGGGCTATGCCCTTCCCAAATATCAATGGAAATTTGGTTGAAAACAAATTGGGGGTGAATGTTGGTAAGATATTTGCAACACAACTTATATGGCATAATATATTATGTATTTCTCTTTGAAAAGTAGGAGCAAGGACTTATCTTGAGAAGTGGTTTTTATTTTATGGGGCCAAGGGGAATGTACCTGAATTGATGGACTTTAGATTTTGATCAAGAGAAATATATTCCCTCCGTTTTTCTCGTTTGTGTGAAAATTCCATATATCCCTCTTCATTGTTGGAGCGATCGATACCTTTTAGTTACTGGGAACTCGATAGGGTGCTACATTGATAATTCAAAGCCAAAACCATTGATGTTTGGCTGTGTTCGTAGTTGTATAGAGGTAGAGTTGGAGAAAGAGTTTCCTGAAGCAATCAAGTTCACAATGGATGGATGGAATCATTTGAAGAAACTAGACTATGAACAAATCCAATTCAAATGCAAGGGTTCCCATAAATATGGGCATTTTGCTAGAATTTTCCCCAAGGATCACCCCATACCAAACAACAATGAAATAGAAAAAGGGTGGTGATAAATAAATAAAGGGGGGAAAACCTATGGGAAGAATGAATAAAAATTGTCCATAGCTCCCACAGGCCCTTAAGTTGTTGCTAAATACATTCCCTCTTCCTAGAATAAATTTCAAGTTCTATTGTAAGAGGGTGATGAAGCTCCAAAGAAGGAATTTTCAGTGGGAAGGACTAGATATGGGTTTAAATCAAAATGCTCTCTCTAATTAGTTGGTTATATGAGAAATTGGAGCATAAGCGAGTTATATTCCTACGTTTCTGTTGGAAATGATTCGAGAAATATTGGGAGTGAAAAGCAAGGGATTAGTCATGTCCAGTGGAATCCTAACTAGAACTAAGGAATAACATACTCAAGGGGAAACCACAATAGACATAAGGGGAAACTATGGAATAAATAGAGGAGGATATACCTTCACAAAAAACTATGGAATGGACTCAACTAAAGAGAGATGTGATGAAGTAGTATCTAAAGAAAAGGCACTAGGAAAATAAGCGTCAATTGAGAAACCCAGAAAAATAAAATTTGTGACAATCCCCTCTAAAGACCAACGGGACGATAAAATTGGAGAAAGAACTATCTCCAAAAGGTAAGTAATGAAATTGTTCTCCCATAATTTTAGAGGTATGGGAGACGAGCAAAAAATAAAAATAATACAACTAAACTCGGTTGTTTAGTCTAAGCAGAAAATATGACTTCTATTATGACAATAAATATGTGAATATGAGTAAATTGATTGATATATGGTGGATAATTTAAGTTGTGGCCTACCTTTAAATATGTATTAGGAAACTATAAGCGTTAATATTTCATATGCTAAGAGATATATCATTAGTGCTTAATCCAAATTCACAATAGTAGCATATGCAGAATCACTGAAACAAACATAATCATAAGATGTACACAGTATTTATCCTGGGAAACCCTCAAGGGGACAAAAACCCAACAAAACTTCCTCTGTATAAGTTGTATAAGATAAAACCCCAAAACATTTATTCTCCTCCTTTCTTATTTGTATCTCTCTCTCATATGCGCTACTCAATTGAGTGAGTTTGTGTTATAATGAGGAACACAACTCCTCTATTTATAGACTTTAATTCACTTGAATTTTACCCTAATAAAGTCATCCCTACTAAACTATTTGGGACGACTTCACCAAGGAAGAATCAAAACAATATTATATTATATTCATTGGCGTACTAATGAACTGACTTACAATGGAGGATTTACCTCATGAATCTATGATGACCAATTTCAATAATAACATCAAGGTAGAGGAATAATAACATCTCCCTTGGGGTACATCAATAAAATACATTTAGAATATCCTTTCAAGTTATAATATTTCAACACTCCCCCTTAAAAAGAAGGGAATTCTACCAACAACATCATCATAGACTATAAGAGTAATGAGACAGAAAATATTTAGCAGTATAAAGGTAATACATATACACGTCATAGGAAGTTTTCAACATTCATCAGTAAATGGAATGGTTACTCTTCAATGTCTTCATCTTCTGCAGAAAACGATCAGTTGATCCTTTAGCAGCAACACTTCGATCTTCCGATCCTTTATAGAAACACTTCGATCTTTTCGATCCTTTGCAGTAGTACTTTGATCTTCGTGATCCTTTGCATAAGAGCTTCGATATTATTGATTATATGTAGTAGTACTTTCATCTTCTTGATACTTTGCAGAAACACTTCGATCTTCTCGATGCTTTGTAGCAACACTTCAATCTTCTTTATCCTTTGTAGCAACAGTTTGATCTTCTTGGTCATTTGTTGCAGGTCTTCGATCTTCTCGATCCTTTGTAGTAGTACTTTGATATTCTTTATCCTTTTCAGTAGCACTTCAATATTCTCGATCCTTTGTAGCATCACTTTGATATCCTTAATCCTTTGCAGTAGCACTTCAATCTTCTTGATGCTTTATAGCAACACTTCGATCTTCTCGATCCTTTACAGTATCACTTCTACCTTTTTGATTTTTTGTTGGAACACTACTTGTAGTAGACATGATATCTTTGTGGGATGATAAATCCCTATCACTTTAGGACATAGTTCCAAGGATGATGCAATCCTTAATCAACCTACCCCCCCTTAACGAGGAGGTTCCACAGCATTGACCAGCCGAATCATCTACAAATGAGTGTAGATCTCATTCGTAGGTGGCTGCAAGACCCGTCATCCGTAAGGACTTATTGTAGACCATCCTAAGCTTGTTAGAGCTAGGACCACTCCAAGCGAGTGTTATACTATGACATCTACATTTACATGTATTCATACTCTCCCTACAAGAGTATTGTCTACACCTGCAGATATCGACCGCACCTAGATGTAGGTCTTCATCATACGACATCCTCAGTGTTAAATATAGGACCACTCCATGTGAGTGTTATACTCTTGTTGGCCAGATTTTCTGTCCTATAACAAACAAGGATAAATAGTCCACACAAAGCACTTAAAATATCCTTCGGTGTGTTTGGGATGACGAAATATTGCGAAAACAAAGGCCCGCTGCCTTATGAGTTTTCTCTCAAAAGAGAGTCTCACAATTTAGTTCATTGAATTCCTAGAATGCAGTTAAAACCTAAGATGCAATATAACTTAATTTATGAGGAACTTTTAAATAGCTGAAACAAATATTTTAAAGGCTACTAAACTACAAAGAGATTTAAAAGCCCCTAAAACCTAAGTTACAGTTAATGAAAAGAAATCTACTTTAAATTCTAACTAAACTATTCCTATCCTATGCTATAGGCACAAGAGCAAATTTAAAAGAACATGTTAATAATCCATTGACTCTATAAATAATAGAAAAAAAAAACTATCAAAGGAAAACCTATCATAGTTACCATAATAACTTTCTAATGAAAATAACTTTATGACAAAAGATTTATTAATGAATAATCATTAATAAACTTGTATCATAACTATCAACAAACCATTAACATCTAACATTTAAATATTCAATTTTAAAGATATTTAACTTATTAATTGACTAGCTGTAAAAATACGAGATATTCAATTAATATGCTAAATGTATATGTAATATCATTCAATGAGATTATTAGTAACAACTCAATAACATGATATAAATAATATTAAAATCAAATATACAAATGCTTTTTGATTTGAATCACTGCAAAACAATTCACACACTTAACACAAAGTATAAATGTAGCTGAATCAAGAAAAGAAGATCCTTATTGAAAATATATTTAACAATTTATTAAACTGAATAAAACAAAAACATGATACCAGTTTGATAATCAGTGCTGAACAATCACAATGACAACCATCATTATAAGCTTGTAACATTCTTTCTGATCTATAATTCCAATGTATCCTCTTCTTTCATGTGCTCAAATCCCCATAGAATACATATAATAAAACCAAAGACAACTCAAGCTTTATACAGTATCTTGCTGGCAGCAACACCTCCACTCTACTTGTAGACCTCAAGATTTACAAAATAGAAATAGAATAGAATAATGAAACTCGCTCTATTGTGCAGAGACATCCCCCTCTTTTTATCAAATTTATTTTCCCTTTAAATAAGTGATACAATCCTCTTTCTTTCTATGCTTGCTACCTATCGGGTGAATTAGACTCCAACTAATTCTTTCCTTGGAATTTGGAGATTTCATTGAATTCTGACACCTTCTTTTTGTGAAATCTGTTAATGTGGGAGTCACTAAAGAAACCTTAGCGACTCCCATTTGCATTAATGTGAGGATTCTTGATAGTTTTGCATAAAGATGTCGATGAAATGTTCTTCAACTCCTCTAATGAACGTTGTGATTTCTTCATATATCTCTTCTAAACCTGCACGCCCAAAAACAAAATAAAAGATCAAGAAAAAATACACTTCCTTTGAAAAAAATAAAGCAATTCTCCATTTTACTTCAAGGGTTAATAAACTGGTGGTTGCGAAATAAAAGCATATCAAGTAAATGATTTACGAGTTTCAAGTTCGTAAATTTGGTAAATTCACATATTCACTGAGTATTAATGATGTTCTTTTATCTAGGTAATGAGGAAGTTGATTGATCTCTTGCTCTAGTGTTTCATAACCTTCCTTTATCGACGAGCTGGAAATTTCAATGTGATCAATATGGTGTAACCTCTCCTCCCTCGATCAAGAGATTTATCTAGAGCCCATCTTTTACCCTTTATGAGAGCACAAAATTTCACAATTGTATGATCTTATCTGAAACCATTTCCTTTTGCCATGTATTCGCAGCTACTTCTTCTCAACTGTCAAACATAAATCATATCATTGACGTGTAATGAATAACCTTCTTCAAATGGCATGATTTCTGGTGGGATAACATGGCGTTCTTATGGGCATGCAAAATGATCTCTTTCAATTTTCAGAGGCTTGGCAAATGGTACCAAGCTTAGTGATTGACGTGTTATCTTTGGTAATTGTTAACTTTGTTGGATGACATGGAATATCATTCATGTTGCCATTTCTTCATTCAAGTGATTATTATCTTTTTCCTTAAATAATAGCGATCATATTGGGGATCTGGTTGCATGCCATGAACTGAATTGTCAAGAATTTACTGCAATTTTGAGCTCATCGTTTTAGTTGAGATTCCCATTGCAAACTTGTGGGGTATTTCTTTGACACTTGGAATACACCCAACAAATGTAAAAAAAAAAATTACAACCTAGATTTCGTAGGAAGGAAAAACTGTAACTTAAATGCATGGAGCATGATTTATTTTACAATAAAGCATGAAACCTTTTCTCCAGCAAATTAGTGGAATAATAAATATGCTATATATGTCATCAATTAGAATGATCTAATCCTTCCGATTTGTAGAATGTAACAACCATTTTTTCATTGAATTGCTTTGAATAATCTCCTTCTTTGATAACACCGATATAAAATAAGTTGCAGGTTTCTGATTGGATAATATATAACAATCTTGGGAAGCTCTTAATTAGTGGGATCGTTGAATGGATAAATGGTGGCAAGTAACTTTCAAACTAACCTAGTTTATTCTTATTTCATGGGATTCGACCAAATATAAGTTTTGACATGATTTTAAATTAAAGTTATTCCATTCAAACAATAAAAATGCATATTTTGCAAAAATAACACGTAAGACCAAACAAAAGTTATGAAAAAGGTCAAACTTTTGTTTTAATCCTTTTAAATGTAAGGGCATCAACTTAAAAAAAAACACCACCAAATATAGGATGGAATGAGTTATATTTTTTTAGAAGATTATTCTATAAAATATTTTCACAAGTTATTACTAGTAATGTGAAATAATATTTATTTAAATTAATCATTCTAAAAGTAAATAGGTGGAAAAATGATTTTTAAACATAAGAAAACCATCTTTTATGACCACGAATCTCAACAGGAATCATTGCTTTCGATTTAGAAAATGATAAACACTTGCTTACTCTTAAGAAAACGTCATTCTAATCTTGGATTGTATTTGATATTAAACAAATATTTGAAATAAAGTGAAGTGGAGAGAAATGAAATCAATCTTGTTGTAAACATTAATGTCACAACTTCACTCTAAAATCAAAAGATTTAAAAAGTGAGTTTAAATTTCAAAATATAACTTCTCCTTATTACATATATGCTCATATCTCAATAATGAAATTACGTTATGGTTATTCTATAAATAAAAATAAATAGAAAATAAATAAATAATTCCATAATGTTCATGATGTATTAATTTGAGCATGATTTAAACATAAGGAGAAAATAATTATAATAGGAAGAAAGATATGTATATTTTTATAAGAGAAAACAAGTGTTGTTAAAAATTTTGCAAACCAAAGCATGTTGTGAGTTTAGAAAAAATTAACAAAGGAATCCAAGCATCTTTAAGCATCGAAAAATCCAAAGGGGTTCAAGTGACTAAAATTCGTAGGAAGAATGAAAGATCCAAAGAAGAAACTCAAGAATACCACCTACCGAAGCAAGGAAGATAAGATAAAGGAAAACCAAAAGATAAGTATTTACAAAATAAAAATAAAAATAAAAATAACATATTCTAATAGGGACCCCTTTATTTCGTACAAATTCAAGGGGAGTTGTTGGGGTGCCAAGAACTCCTCCATCCATAAGGACTCATCATAGAGAATCCTTAGCACTAAATCTAAGACCACTCCAAAGCGAGCGCTATTCTATGGCATCTACATATAAATGCAGGTACACTCTCCATGCCAGAGTAATGTCTACAAGGTAGATCTCGACTGCACCTAAATGCAGGCCCTGTCTTCTGTAAGGACTCATCGCAGAAAATGATCATCTCAAAGATAGGACCACTCCTAAGAGAGTGTTATTCTATGGTATCCATAAATGAATGTGGGTACTCTTGATGCGAGGGTAACGTCTGCAAGGCCATCCTTATCTAGTAAGGATCACTCTTAGGAATAGAGTGTTATTTCTTGCAAGACCATCCTCAAGAGAGGATACTATTGTCTGTAAATGAATGTCAGACCTTGTCAGCATCTTCCAGCATACTTGACCTTTTTCATACTAGAGCTTCACTATCATCAATGATAATATTATCATCACTCCCCCTTTCCCGGTAGGATCCATATCATCAACCTGCTCCCCCTTTATCCAAGGAGGGTTCATATATTCAACCTGTTTTTCCTTTTCGAGGAGATTCCATATTTTGATTTGTTCTTCCTTTCCAAAGAGACTCCATATATTCATCATTTGTTCTTGTAAGGAAAGTTTGTAGTATCATCATTATTCCTCCTTGTGAGGAAAGTCTTTTTGAACCACACCAAGATTATCATGGAAATATTCAAACTTAACTTGAGATAGAGGCTTTGTTAGGACATTAGCAACTCGCTTATTGATACTTTCATATTGGAGCTTTATATATCCCTTTTGTACAATATCCCTTATATAAAAGTATCATATTTCTATGTGATTTGATTTATCATGGAACACATGATTCTATGTCATGTTTATGCAACTTTGGTTGTCATAAAGAATCAATGTGGTATCCAGCTCCATGTCAAATGAAACTAACATCGGTTTCTGAAGCCATATCACTTCACAACTAGCAGAGCATGCTGCTATGTACTCTTATTCAGCTCTACTCAGAGAAACAATGGATTGTTTCTTACTAAACCATGATATCATTGTAGATCCTAGACAATAACATCCACCTGAGGTGCTATTTCTATCTGTGGCACTTCCTTTCGAATCTGAATCCGTATATCCATACAATCTGTAGTCATGATCTCTAACATAGTAAAGTCCCGTGTCCATCGTACCTTTTAGGTTCCTCGTCACATGCTTTGCAACTACCAGGTGAACCCGTCTAGGTTTAACTAGATGGTGACAAAGGGTGTTCATACCAAAGCATATATCTCTCCTTATGTTCATCAGATACGTCAACGAACCAACAATTTGTCTATACTAAGTCATGTCCACTAACTCTGATGGTTCATCAGATAACAATCTCAGGTTGGTGTCCATGGGCATGGCCATGGATTTACAATCCAACATATCAAATGTTATTAATATTTCTACTGCATACTTTCCCTCATTCAGAAAGATTCCTTCTTGGCTCTTCCACACTTCCATCCTGAGGAAATAATGCATCAATCCAAGATATTACATCTCGAATTATTCAATGATCTTCTTCTTTCTCTCTGTAATATGCTTCGCATTTCTAGTAAAAAATAGATCATCTATATACAATAATAGTATGATAGGTTCTTTATCCATAATATTCATGTAAAGGTTAGGATCAACTTTACTCTTGGTAAATCCCAATCTTTTCAAAAATCTATTTATTCTACAATACCAAGCTCTAGGACCTTACTTCAGTCCATACCAAGCCTTTTTCAACTTACATACATTAGTCACTCTATATTCAACTTCAAATCCTTGTGGCTGTTTGATGTAAACCTCTTCCTCAATCATACCATTCCGGAAGGTTGTCTTTACATCCATCTCATGCATATCCCACTTCATCATGGAATCAGGTTCCATGATGGTTTTGATGGAAGTGTACATTGCTAATGTAGAAAATGTCTCTTCATAATCATTCCCGTCTTTATGAGAGAATCCTCTAGCCACAAATATTTCCTTGTACTTTTCAATACTTCTGTCAAGAACATGTTTTATACTGTAGATCCATTTCGAAGATACACCACTCTTGTTTTATTGTTTGGGTACTATATCCCAAACATCATTCTTCATTATTGATTGGTATTCTTCCGTCATTGCTTCCACTCACTCTTTCTTCTGTGCAGCTTCCTCACAGATGGTGGGTTCTTGATCTACAAGGTCACACATCAAAGCTACATAACTGGAGTATGCATTTGATCTTTTTCTTTTTCTTGTGGAGCCTTATGGAGCTCCATATCTCTCTTCTTCTTGTATGATTTCTATTACCCAAACAAGTTTTCTCTTTCGAGATATATCCATAGTAGGGGTTATTGAAGTTCTACCATATCATGATCTTCAGATGCTACCATTTGAGGTGAGGGATCAACTTCTACCATTCTGGGAGGTACATCCTCTTCATGTACTTCTTCAAGCTGAAAACTTCTAGATTTCTTAAGAGTTGTCTATTCATCAAATGTTACATCCCTACTAATATCAATATGATGGAATCCTGAAATGTATATCCTGAAGGCTTCGGATATTTCAGGAATTATGTGGAAACTCAACTTATTTTGGTGCAAAATGGAAGTTGGACAAGGTTTGTTTCTATCCTAAACAAGGCTCTAATTCCATGCTAAATTTTTGAACCATTGATCTACAAGAAAATATGAAAGGTATAGGAAGGGATTTATGCAGTGGAATAATCAAAGAGAATGTACACTGGACAAGAAATTCATGCCACAAATTTTAGATAAATTGGACAAGAATTTCTCAGATAATCACAACATTAATCCTAATTCATTAATCAATAATACAATGATTATACAATAAATAGAAGTCGAATACTATGGATAGGATTGGAATCTACTAGCTCAATCTAAATGAATAACTAACTCAGTGTGTCTAAACCATTGTTGGAGCTGACTAGTCTAACTCCAGATTTCTATATCATTCTACAATCAATTAACTGGTGGGGTAGGTTGGAAAAAGGCACCACTCTCCCTTCATGCATGCAAACCTAGCGCTACGCTAAATGAAAGTGATCTAATTGATTGTAACTGGAATTTAACTCATCATAACTTCTTGCCTACCACAATCGACTGATAGAGGCTACTAGTGGCACTCAGAGTGGGCTCCTATAATGTAGGGATTTCTCCTAGAGGCACATAAATGCATGCATGCACATGCAGTAAGTGGAATATAACCTCTAGGTGTGTTCCCTACACTCTAGTACATTAATAATAAACCCCTAAGATAGGCACAATGACCAAATAAACTATATTGAACAAAGGAGGATTAATTAATCCTAACAACAAATGTGTCATTCTGTCATGAAGTGTGCATTATTCACTCAAGAAGGGCACATTCTTTTCCTCACTTGTTATTTAAATGGGCCCCTCCTCCTTGGTTAAAGTTGGTTATTGTTGGAGGCAAAGTATTGTAGAAATATTTCTCTCTTAAGACTTGTATGGAATAAAATTTAAAGGATTTGAAGTCTACACAAGATATTTTATAGTATGGTATAATCCTCTTGTATATTTATTTCATGAGTAGTTGATTTGTGTTAGATGTTTTCGGTAATATTTCTTGCATTAGGTTGTTTTTCCATTGAAGGGTATTGCTACCCATTTGGTTTAGATACTTCTAGTGTGATTGCATATTTTTTATATGTTTCCTAAAAGAATTTTATTGATATCTTATTTACTAGCTTCAATGTGGTTGTACTAATCTCTTTTGGGCATATTAAACCATCAATCAATATACTAAACCATCAATCAATAGGAAGAGGAGAGCCATATTTTGATACAATTTCTTCTCTTGTGGATTAACCACAAGCTTCAAGAAGGATAGGGTGTGCATGGAGATTCATTTCCTCTTGGATACATTTTTAGAGAGACAATGAATGCATAATATATGATTTCCTCCTTTAAGTATTCTAAAAAAAATGGACTCCCTGGTATCTTATTTAACCCTCCTTGTATTTAAAAGAAAATCTCAATCAATTTCTATGTTAAACTGTTAGTAAAATATTGGATTCCTAAAGTTGAATGGTACATTATATATGATTTAACGCATATGTTTTTATTCATTTGATTGTTAGTCATATCTCATTTTTATATCTAATTCTAAAGGCTATAGTGCATTCATTTAAATTATAATATTCTTTTGCACATAGTTTCAAGAGAAATGAAATCTAGCACATGTATATCTTTGTATTTTTATTTGTAAATAAATGACTAATTTTGTGCTTGTATTAGATTTTATCTTTCTTTCCATACGTTTGGAAGTGATAAGATATCTTGATACCAAACTTTACATCCCATTATATTTTTAATCCCATCCATTTTTGTTTCCCATTATATTTTTAATCCCATCCATTTTTGTTTCCTACTAGTTCACAACCTAACCACCATTTGCAAGACAAGATAACTTTTTGGAAGAACACAAAAGAACGCATTTGATCCCTCTTCTCATTGTTTTTTTTGTATGTATTCAACATTATGGAATAATTCCTAAAGGAAGCTCGAACCAGTTACCCTTAGAACCCCTAGGATGCTCACTAAACTATCAACTCACCTATTCCACTTTCTCCCCTTTCTATATTAACTTTTAAGCCTGATTGTTGGCCATCAAGACCACAAATAAGAGCTTATAATGGTTTTTTATCTCATTGTAACACTTAATTTAAGGTGGTGATGTAAAATCCCCCCTACCCCACTCTTCGTGCCACATTCCATGCAAGATTTTTTCTTTTCTTTTTTCTAGCTTAGCATAGCTTAAGTAGTAATTAGACAACAATTCATTCAGTTGGAAGTAATTTGGATGCATGCCAAGGTATATTTTAGGGGATAAATTGATCCCATGGGATGTTTTTCAACATTTTTTTCCAAAAAAAGATTCACAAATTTGTCTTTTGTTTAAAGACCATTCACCCAAATTCTATAGGATAATATTTTTAACTCTTAAAATCACCATAGTTGTCCAAAAACTATATAAAGTCCATATAAATTTGAATAATTATATTTTTTAAATCACCAAACATTTTATTTTTTCAAGTTTAAGAATTAGTAAGATGCACCAAAGTTTCTGCACTTTGAGAAAATTATGGATCGTTAAGATTTTCCCTGATGCATGATATGTTTTGATACTTAATCATTCATGCACAACTCAAAATTATCACTTAATTCCAATTAGAATCAATCTTAATAATTCCAATAAATTCCATAATTAATTAAAATTAGCTTCCCTAATAGATGAAACTCCGATGTCTAACTTACATATATTTGTCACTCACAAAAAAATCCTATAGTGAAGGAGAACTAACTAGGAATTGACCATGAGGACATGTTAGGATACACTTTTGATTGGTGTCAATGTTTGACAAACCCACATGACTCTGATTTCGTCCATTTTTCATATGGAGCCACACTTGACAATATGGAATTGTTTCCATGTACCTCAAGTATATTGGAAACCATTTTCCTTTAAAAATTAAACTTATAACAAATATTCAATCCTTGCATAAGCAAGTTCATAATTCAATGCTTCTCCATTTAACAAGGAAAGTCATTCCTCACTTGGGTGAGATCACAATTCAGATTTCCTTGTGATTTCTAGTTACATACATTTATTTTATGTTGGTAAAGTAAACTTTTATTGTAGCTTACAATATTTTGTGAGTCCATTGTCGTATCCTTTTCAAAATCACTAGTATATAATTTAATGTATGCACAAATCTTTGAATCACTTGTTAAGTTATTTGTATTAGATTTATTTTCTAGTGTAATTTATTAACTCCTCAGTCTCCTTTTCGAAGATGAACATCCGTAGTTCTTTCATAGCTCCTTCCTCCCTTGTATTTTATTTAGAAGTTGGCTTAAACCTGTTGGAGTCATTTACCCAACATGCACACTTATTTGGTCAATTTTTTCCTATTTACCCACTATCCTAAGTTTAATTGACTTACTTGGCATCAAATGAGCACACTATGATATGAGAATGAGCTCAGCCATGCCCTCCTTTAGTCAAGGAGGCCAACTAAGCCTTCTCCTTCATTTGGGGAGGATAACTAGGCTTCCTCCTTCAAAAAGGGATCATTTCTAGGGTGATCTAAGTGTCATAAATCCACCTAATTGATAATTGATTTTTACAATTAGTTAACCTAAGTTGTGAAGGAACATCCATTCATTATTTGATTTTTTTGTCATTATTTATGAACTGGAGCTAACACTGGCACCCACAACCACTTCTGATGACATGTGTCACTTCAGTTAACTCCATCGGAGCTACTTGGAGTTATGGATGTGCTACCTCCTTTATTTGGACTTGCAGTTACATGTGATGAGTCACTTTCAGTTAGTCTCAGTCATCTATTGCACTTCGATTCAATTAGGACTTAGTGTGAGAGTTAGTTATCGATTAGCTCAATGGTTAACTATGTGTGCTGATTGTGGCTGACATTCAGTTAAGCTACACCCATTCATTCAATTCGAATGACCTCCTTGAGAATTTGAATTGTATTGGAATTCATGTATCTTGCATGACCATTGTATTCTACTATCATTATTTTATTGATTATACAGAGCTACGACATTCTATTGCAGCACCATTATGGCATTTTCAAGCTTCATTGTCTGAAATCTCTTATGAGACAATGTTTTAGTCAGTATATTACTGTGACAAATTAATATGGTATCACAACTCAAGGTGGGATGAAGATCATTCTCTTCAAAAACATATTTTTTAATGTATCTTGCATGAAAAATTGAGCAAAATCTCAAATTCCAGCACTACACTAGAAGCATAAGGTTTACCACTTAATACCCCAAGTTAAGGAATTGTTGATCAATCTTACGTGATTAATTATGCTGGGTGTGATCAAAACCATAAATGTGCAGGTTGTTCGACCTTACAGTAACTTTATTGTTTTGATTTACGGTTTTTACAGGCTGACTGCATTTTCTACAACACTTTGATATGGCTTCTTGTGTATATATTTTGACTCCGCTCAAGTTCCATGAATGGAAAGGAGACATGGAGATCCAACTATGTCGCAGAGGACTGTACCGGGTGACTATGGACATAGAAGAAGATCCTAGTCATGTTATAGACAAGGCTTTATTTTTTAATAAGAAAGATGCAGCATTCAGTTTCTTGTGTCTCTCTATCTCCAAGGGTCTTCTATTCCACCTCTCAAGATTGAAGACTCTGAAAGAGATTTGGGACCAACTTGCCTCTCTGTATGGAAAACAATATGACTTGAGGGTTTATCACCTTGAAAACGAGCTGATGTCTCTTCAACGTCGCAATTTTGAGACCCTTAATAATTGTTTCACAAAATTCAAGCATATAGTCCTATTGAAACAGTGTGAGGTGAAGAAGGAGGATGATCAATTCATCCTCGTATTCTCTCAATACTTGGAGCTAACTGTTGGGTATATATTTCTACATTCCATGAGGGGAATCTCATAACCCCTGGATGGAAGATGCCTTCACTGAGTCCCTAACAAGCAAGCATGATAAGCTTGTCCAGATGGGGATCATCAGATCCTCCCATGATCAAGCCCTCTTTGCTTCAGGACCCAAGGATTCGAAGGGGAAAGGAAATCAACAAAAGAACCCCAAAATCAAATTCGAAACTCCTAAGCCTAAATTTCAAAACCAACAGCAAGAAAATCCTTATGGCTCAAAGAAGAACAAAAACAAAGGCCACCATGGGAACGAAAAAGTCAAGTGTTCATACTGTGGGAAGGGATTCCACCCTGAACATGCCTGGATGAAAAAAAAGATTGATGAATCTACTTCTCTCATTGAGAGAAATAACATAAATCTTCCGGAAATCTTTCAAAGGAAAGAAAATCAAGATCAGGAATACCAGCATGAAGAGGTCATGCCCTCATGTCAAGAACTTCTAAGTCCATGTATCTACTCATAGATTATATAGATTTGAACCACATGATGGAAAAAAAAAATCTTTCTCTTCTCTCGACACCAGCAAGAGCATTCCAATGCACATGGGAGATGACTCTACCATCATCTCAAAAGGACAAGGTACATTAAATCTTGAGCACATTTATTTTTCCAATATTTTGCATGTACCATCTCTTGCATCAAATCTTCTGAGTGTCTATCAAATGAACCATAATATAGTGCTGAAGAGAGTATCCTTCATCCCTAATGATGTAGAAATTATTGAACTTGCATCCGGGAAACTTGTGGCAAAAGGCTCTGCAAATCATCATGCAAAAGCCTATGAGTTTTTCCATTTTGTAGAGGATGCAAAGCCCACATCTCTGCTGACTCATGGGAATGAGGTTATTAGGATCTGGCATGAGAGGTTTGGACACCTAAAATTCAAGTACTTACAATAATTATAGAAAAATTCCATGGTTGAAGGCCGCCCGGTCATCAAAGCTGCCACTGGAATTTGCAAAGGTTGAATTTTGGGCAAGCATCCCGAGCATAAGTTTGATCAAGGGAAGGAAAGCCGAGCATCAAAAATTCTGGGGCTGATTCATTCTGATATCAGTGAACCAATTCCCATCACATCCTTGAATGGATCTTGGTATTTTCTTACTTTATAGATGATTTTTCTAGATATACATGAGCCTTCTTCATCAAGAAAAAGTCAGATGTCTTAGAAAAATTCATTGAATTAAAAGCACTGATTGAGAATGCATCCGAAAATAAGATCAAAAATTTGAGATCTGATAATGGCTGGGAATATGTCGGTGATGATTTTCTACAACTATGTTCCGACAGTGGAATTCATATCCAACATTCAATCCCCTACACTCCCCAATAGAATGGTGTAGCAGAGAGAAAGAATCAGTCTCTCAAGGAGATGGCCACTTGCATGCTGGAAGCCAAGAAGTTGGCTAAAAATTTATGGGTTGAGGCCATGAATTATATGGTATACATTCAGAAAAGAGTGCCTCACTCATCTGTGAAAGGGAAAACCGCTTTTGAATCCTACTTCAAACACAAGCCGGATGTGTCGAATCTCAGGGTGTTTGGGTCGACTGCATGGGACCGAATTCCGCATGATGAGATGAAATCTTTGCAACCGGAAATTGTTGAATGTTTGTTTATTGGATATCCTAATGAATATAAAGGTTTCAAGCTGCTAGATATCAGAACAAAACAAATCATCATTGAAAGAAGTGTCTAGTTCGATGAGCCTCTTCAAGAGGTATAACTAGTGAAGGAGAAAACTGCTGAATTTCCTTCCTATTCTACTGAATATCTGGAAGATGAAATTGGGGGTAATGACACTAATTTGGAAGCTAATTTGGAACCTATGATATCTGATATCAGTGACCAACAAGAATCAAGTTCAAGTTCAGAACCTGAAGTGCAAACACATCTCCCAACTTGGGCCAGACAGGCACTTTCTTTCCCCAGTGACAACATTGGAAATCATGATGATCCAAGAAGAACCCAGTCCGATTTCCAAAGAGAAGGTATTGTGCTCTCTTTTCATGAATATTTGCTTTGTGAAACTTGTTATTTAATGATAATTTTAGATCCTAAGTCTTACTACCATGCTCAAAAATATCTGATATGGCAAGCTGCTATGGACGAAGAGATGAATTCTCTTTAAAAGAATGCTACTTGGGAGCTAGTTTCTCTTCCTCCGGGGAGGAAATTAGTTCAATGCAAGTGGGTGTTTCAGAAAAAGGTTTTTCTGTGGATGGAAGAAACTGAAAATATAAGGCAACTCTGGTAGCAAAATGGTTCTCCCAGGTCCAAGGTGTGGACTATCATGAAACCTTTGCACTCGTTGCAAAAATGGACTCCATCGGCCTAGTTTGAGAAATTGCGGCATCCAAGCATTGGGAAGTGCATCATATGGATGTTAAGTATTCATTTCTACATGGAGATATTATGAGGAGATATACATGAAGCAGCATGAGGGATACATTTTAGATTCATCTTTGGTTTGCAAATTAAATAAGTCACTATATGGGTTAAAACAGGCCCCAAGAGTGTGGTGTTCGAAGATGGATGCCTTCTCTCGCAAAACTTCCAAAGGTGTAAATCAGATCCGAATGTGTATATACAGCAGTATGATAGTAATTTTATTATCATTGTTTTATATGTTTATTATCTTTTTATTACTAGTATCAATGTTGCTTCCATTTCAGTCATAAAAACTGCCCTCCATGATGCATTGGAGATGAGCAATTTGGGGCTCTTGAAGCGCTTTCTGGGGCCTTGAAATTGCACAAAATTCTGATGGGATAATGGTAACTCAGTCACAATACATATCAATCCTATTAGTTAAGTTTAACATGGATGAATTCAAGTCTTCTCCATTCCCTTTTTTTTCAGGGATCAGCCTTGAAGAAGGAAAAAGCACTCCACCCATGGATTGCACAATCTACCACCAATTGATTGGTAGCTTGCTTTACTTGAATCATTATCGGACTGATATATGTTACACCATGAATGATGCATCAAGACACATGAAGCATCCTCATTATCTTCATTGGAAGGCAGCCAAGAGGATCCTCCAATATATTCAAGGCACTAGGACCTACGACATTCACTATGCTGCAGACTCTGAGATAGAGTTGGTTGGTTACATAGATTCAGATTGGGCGGGAGATTCTATTGATATGAATTCTACTTCCAGATATCTATTCATGTTTGGTGGTGGCCCCATTTGCTAGTATAGCAAAAAGTAGGCCACCATTGCATTGTCTTCAGTAGGGTTTGAGTATACCGAGGAGCGATGAATGCTTGCATCCATGCTCTTTGGTTGCAAGGCATTCTTTCAGAGTTTCATTTTGGTAGTACTTTGTCCACTTTCTTTTTTTTTGAAAATCAAAGTGCTATTAATATCTCCACAGATCCAGTTACCAAGTAGAGGACCAATCATGTAGAGATACACATGCATTATATCAGGGAATTGGTGCATGACAAGACCATGATTCTGCAATACTTCCCTACTGATGAGTAGATTGCTGACATTTTCACCAAGTGATTTTCAAAGAAGAAATTCACTTACCTCCGTTCACTGTTGGGGGTGAGTTCATTAGGGTGATCAGATTACTTTCCAGTGTTCAGCTTGAGGGGGGGGGGGGGGGGGGGTTCCCACTGGGTTTTCCCTCTTTCCTCACTTATATTTATTTTTGAGCATTGTTTGAGTTACATTATTGTACAGGGTGACGTATGGAATTTGTTTTTTGGACCCTAGAATTTCATGCATTTTTTTTACTTCTCCCGAGTATAGATTAAGGGGGGGGTGTTGGAGTCATTTAGCTAACATGCACACTTATTTGGTCAATTTTGGCCTATTTACCCACAATCCTATGTTTAATTGACTTACTTTGCATCAGATGAGCACACTATGACATCGGTATGAGCTCACCCATGCCCTCCTTCAGTCAAAGAGGCCAACTAAGCATTCTCCTTCATTCGGGGAGGATAAATGGGCTTCCTCCTTCAAACAAGGAGCATTTCTGGGGTGATCTGAATGTCATAAATGCACCTAATTGCTAACTGATTGTTACAATCAGTTCAGCTGAGTTGTGAAGGAGCCTCCATTCATTATTTGATTATTTTTTGTCATTATTTATGAATTAGAGCTAACACTAGCACCTGCAACAACTTGTGATGACATGTGTCACTTCAATTAACTCCATCGGAGCTACTTGGAGCTATGGATGCGCTACCTCCTTCAGTTGGAAATGTAGTTACATGTGATGAGTCACTTTCAGTTAGACTCAGTCATCTATTACACTCTGATTCAGTTAGGACTTACTGTTAGAGTCAGTTATTAATTAGGTCAGTGGTTAACTATGTGTGCCGATTGTGGCTGACATTCAGTTAAGCTACACCCATTCATTCAATTCGAATGACCTCCTTGAGAATTCAAATTGTCTTGGCATTCATGCACCTTGCATGACCATTGTATTGTACTATCATTATTTGATTGATTATACAGAGCTGCAACATTCTATTGCAGCACCATTATGCCATTTTCATGCTTAATTGTCTGAAATCTCTTATGAGACTGTGTTTTAGTCCCTAGATTATTGTGACAGATTAATAAAACCAAAGGAGTTGCATGTTGTGGTGACAATTGACACTCGATTCATTGACTTTTGCCCAAGATTTCTCTCATTGGATTGATATTTTTCCCACCTCCATGTGTGGATCTATGCAGAAACGTGTTCATTGATTATACAAACATGCATTGATTACATGGGAAGGAACTATTGGATGAATTCATTGACTTTATTAACGTAATCAAACATATAAATGTTATAGTGAAAATATTTAAGGAAATAAATGTATTACATTTTTTTAAATATTTTAATCATTAAAAAATGGATGTTTTTTCCATTCCACCAAATATATAGGGAAAATGTGCATGTTGACATATGGAATATCTATATATGTAAATCTGCAGCAACGTTTTGCTTGAAAACTGAGCCATTAACAAATTTCCAACAAAGCATCAATATTTTAATATAATAACCACCGAGAGCACTAATTACCCCATACATTAATTATCGTGAAAGAAACTACGTATTTTTTTATTGATTCAACCTATACAACTCTCTTCATTTGGGATCCCTTTTGTATTTGTACAATCTTAGGTAATGCATGTCTAGTTTTCCACTATTTTGTTTCCAAAAAGCATCCATGTCATAACTATAATGTAATGAGGTGGTAACCGAGGTTAGTAAATTAAATCTTTTAGATACTCTACATGATAAAAATAATGTAATCCACTATTCATCATTTATAAACGTTGAAACATGTGATCATTCAAATAAACTTCAAGCAAGCATCATAAAAGAAGTTTCAAACAAGAAGAAATCCTTAATTCGAAAAGGTGGGTGCCCAAGTTTGAGGGCTCAGAGCTAGATGATTCCTCAACAATCTAATATCAAGTTATAGTGCAAGAATAAAAAATGATAAACTTACAGAAAAAATAGATAAATTATCGATAACATGCAATGCACTTTCCATACTATTAAACATACTTAGAAGTTAATAAGACAACAATAAAGAAATAAACTATATTGATAACAAATGTACACAAAGCAATAAAGAAATAAAACTTGCGTTTAGATTATGATCCTTAAGTAGACTTTGTGGTCGGGAGATACATGCTTCCTCGGGTTGTTGTTGAATTTCAATACCAACTACATTTATATGTCCGTAATATCAAATAAATCTTAGAATATTATTAACATGCTTGACTTGTTAGCATGTAGGAATTAATTAAAAGATACCATTTGGAATTTTAATCAATAGAATTATTTTAAAAATGTTAAAATAGAAATAATGGATTTTCCCATAAACTATTAATAGTATATAATAAAAGGTGTTGTGACAAGAAGCAAATTAAAAAAAATATGAAGCTTGATAGGAAGTAGAGAGCTTTGAATAACAATACATTATAAGACTTCTTGAAAACTATAGAGAACTACCTATTGCAAAATTGGCAGAGTTGTTGTATCTACTAAATTGAGTGTTAATATTCGAAGAGTATTCAAAATATAGAATGATATAGATTTTGATATATTGTACTAACACATATAAACACTTAAAACACAATGCACAGATTCATTTTTGAATAAAAACCACCTTCTAGGTTTGGGCTTGTTGATTGTTGTCTCCATCCATAGTCCTATCCCTATGAGAAGGAGGGGTGGTTTCATTGTGTCAAGAGGAAATTGAAGTAGCATGACTCAGATTCAGTTTCGAAAATTGAGCCTAAAATGAATATTAAAATCTTCCTCCATTTGTGAGTTTCTAAGGACCTATTCATTGATGAGCCCTTTGATTTGCTCAATAGCTTGATTTATCTCCATAATTTTCTCATGTTGATTCCCAAAAATGCTAGAAATCACACAATGAAAAATGTTCAACTCCTCACAAGGGATTCTCACATATCTTCTTACATATGATATCTCACAATACAAATATTATGTGTATGCCATCTCTATTTCTAATCCTAGGGATTCTGATAGTTTTAGCTAATCCAACTTTGTGCCAACTTGAATAGCTCCCCCCTATCTTTCCAGTGAACTACGACTCTATCTTCCTTCTCACACCTATGATGGAAAGAGATGGTTGCCAAGAAAGAATATGAGATGGATATTCCATGATTAACCTTAAAACTCTCTCACCAAACTACATTTCATTGTTGATTGTCGTGGGAACTAAGCTTCTTATATTTCCATGTGATGGATTTCCCACGAATGTTATATGTCCTAACTTTCCTCTCCATTGAACTATTATTGTGATTCCTCTCCGCATAATACCATCATTTATATCCCTTATTGACAAGCCTCATGACAAGGATCATAAGGATTGCATTCATGGAGGGTTAAGTGTTGACATGACTCCCTCGTTAAGTTCCAATCCCTCTTGCTTAAGGGTGGCTCATTTTTTCTCCAGACCATATGCTTTTCTATTATTTTTCCTTAATACATGGTGATAGGTGGTTTAAAATGTTTAGGATATGAGGCTTATGCTAATAATGACAACTAAAATAATTTGTTTATGGGGAGTTTTTCATAACTGGCAACGATTTTACTCATTCAACTTATTTCAAGAAGTATATAGTGCATGGTTGGGATACGTAATGAAATGTTAGTTGGAGAGGATGAAGGCCCATCATGTACTATCTTGTTCTTGATTAATGAGATTAAATGCTTTTCCTACGTGGATGTTTCCCCTTAAGAGTTTTTTACCACATTAAAATACCTGTCTATAATGGTGTTTCTTCTTATATCTTGTCTTTGAATTTGTAACAAGTGGTATTAGAGTGAGGTGAGTGAAGAGAGACATCGATGGGAGATAGAGAATATAGATTTGAAGACACACATGTGAAGTGGATTTGATGTTGTTGCTTGGAAGCTAGAGGAACATGTAGAAGTAATATTCCCACCGTTAAGAGGATTTCTTGAAGAGGGTGCACTTGCATCTATCTATGTCTTCAATTTTACACCATGGTAAGGAGAAACCACGTGTAGAGGGATTAGTATGGATGCATAAAGAGGAGAGATATCGGTTGTTGAAGGATCCATCATGGAGAAGAGTACATCGGTCAGAGCATGGAGTGGACCACCGATGAATTTTCCATTGCTCCTACTGAGGGTCATGGCTTGCACGTTGAGAAGAGTCATGGAGAACAAGTTGTTGGGTCATCGTGCAAATAAAGGAAAGGAATTGTGAATGCCTCTTCCTACGAAACCATGAATATGGTATTTCATGAAGGATTATTTGTAGTTATCTTCATATCTGTAGAGGAAGAGAGGCCAGAGGACCGCGTAGAGAGGACTTGCCACTACCTAAACGTAGAAAAAGGAAAGGGGAAGTGAAGATATAGAGTTCCTGGGAGGCTGTTGGTCCCTACTACTACTGGGCCTTGAAGAAAATATGTTCCATTGAATTTCCTGTATACAGAGGATGCATGGAGGTAAATTATTCCTGATTTGGTGATATATATATTATTAAATCTATGAATCGTGGAGAAAAGTGAGGGCCTGCCCAACCCATAGCCTTCTAAGTGAAGGAGAAGCATGGAGGTTGATTCTACCTATTTTTTGGTGATATATATATATATATTAAAACAATTCACAATTTTTTCAGAACAATGTCTAGCACAAAGTTTGAAATCGAAAAATTTAATGGTAAAAAACATTTTGAACTATGGAAATTAAAGATGTCAGATCTGTTAGTAAATCAGGGGTTATAGAAATCCTTAGACGGTAAGAGAAAGATACCTCTAACTATGATAGATGATGAATGGGAGGAATTAGATGCTAGAGCACCTAGCACAATTCGATTATGTCTTGCGGATAATGTGTTATTAAATATTGTTTGAGGAAAGTCAACAACAAGCCTATGGAGCAAGTTATAAATTATGTATATGACCAAATGTTCAACAAACAAAATTTACTTAAATCGACAGTTGTACAGTATGAGAAGGAAAGAAGGTACGAAGATAGTAGATCATTTTAATATTTAATACTCTTATTTTCCAGTTGATTAGTATTGATGTTAAAAATGAATATGAAGAAAAAGCAATCAATATTATATGTACTTTAACTAAATCTTGGGGTTAAGTAGTTTCTTCCATTATCCTTAGTACAACCGATACCTTATAATTTGACAATGTGGTTTGAGCATTATTGTCTGAGGAGTTAAGGAAGAAATATAGTCTTGAAACCTCTTCTCTAGAAGCTTTGGTTGTTAGAGGTTGATCCAAAGATAAAGGACAAAAGTCAAGAGGTACTTCCAGGTATAAATCAAAGGGAATAAAGAGAAAATCAAAATGTTGGTATTGTAACAAGATTGATCATCTGAAGAAGAATCCAAGAAAGATGACTCCAAATCAAATGCAAATTCAGTTAAATATGATTCAGATATGATCGATGAGGATTTTTCCATTTGTAATGTTTCTCAATATAGTGAAGAATGGATATTAGATTCTGGTGCTTCACACCATATATATCCTAATAAATATTGTTTTTCTTCATATCAAACAATTAATGATGGAATAGTTCTTTTAGGACACAATCATTCATGTAATACTGTTGGGGTTGGAAGTGTTAAAATTAAAATGTTTGATGGAGTTATAAGAACACTTACATATGTTAGAAATGTGTTTGAATTAAAGAAATGTGTTGGATTCTTGTGGCCATAATTTTACAGGTTTAAGTGGAATTCTAAAAGTATATTCTAAGGGTGCTTTAGTGGTCATCAAGGCACAAAAAACTGAAAAATTTTACAAACTGATTGGAAGAACTTAAGTTAATGATATAGCATTAATTTTTGAAGAGGAGTCAGGATACACCCAATTATGACATCAATGTCTTGTTCATATGAGTCAAAGAGGACTACAAGTATTAATGAATCATAAATTGCTTCCAAATATGAAAACTATGAATTTGATATTTTGTAGACATTCTACATTTGGAAAGTAGCATAAACAAAAATTCAAAGAAGCTAGTCATGTTAGTAAAGGTGTTCTCAACTACATTCATTATGATTTGAAATATTTCAAAGAAGAAGTGATCGTAATACATAAAATAAATATGTACACTCCTTAGAAAAACGGCATTGTAGAGCGCATGAATAGGACTCTTCTAGAGAGAGAAAAGAGCATGCTCAGTAATGCTAGTTTGGGGCAACAGTTGTGGGCATAAGCAATTTATACTGCTGGTTTTCTAATAAATTGATAACCATCAATGGAAATAAATTGTAAAATTCTGGAAGAGGTATGGACTGGTCATCCTTGTGATTATTCGAATTTGAAATTTTTTGGTTTTGAAGCCTATGCACTTACTCCTAAAAATCATCGTTCTAAGTTAGACCAAAGAAGTGCATTTTTATTGGATATGATGATGTAACAAAATGATATAGATCGTGGGATTCTACTTACCACAAGATCGTCATTAGCAGATATCTAATTTTTTATGAATCTTCTCTAATTAAGTCTGAAAATCTAAGATTTGATGTGGAACAAGAACATGTACTATCAAAACAACTAGTTTAGTTGGAGAACCAAACTTCTCATGACTCAAAGAAACAAGAATATGTTTTTGGTGAGAGAGAAGTCATAGAAGATGAAGAAATTCAAGCAAATGTAGAAACCCCACAACCTACACCAAGAAGATAAAAAAGGGAGAGAAATCATCCTAATAGGTATACCAATTTTGTTTCGTCTGTTTTATTCACTGATGATGGAGAACCCTCTTGTTTTTAGGATGCCATTGATTGTGTTGACAATTCTAAGCGAAAGATGGAAATGAAATAAAAAATGGATTCTCTAGATAAAAAAGACATGGGAATCGGTTGAACTCCCCAAACATAGAAAAACTGTTGGATGTAAGCGGTCTTCAAGTTGAACAAATGTGTTGATGGTAAGGTTGAGAGATACAAATCCATATTGGTCGCAAAAGGGTACTCTCATATGGAAGGTATTGACTTGTTGAAATATTGTAACTTGAAAGGATATTCTAAATGTATTTTACTGATGTACCCCAAGGGAGATGTTATATTCCTCCGTCGAGATGTTATTATTGTAATTGGTCATCATAGAGTCATGAGGTAAATCCTCCATTGCAAGTCGGTTCAATAGTACCCAAAATAATAATATATAATACTATTTTGAGTCTTCCTAGGTGAAGTCAGCCCAGTCAGTTAAGTGGGGCTGACTTGTTAAAGTAAAAGTCAAGTGACTTAAAGTGTATAAATATAGGAGTTTTGATCCTCATTATAACACATGCTCACTCACTTGTGTAGCGCATAGGAGAGAGAGACATACCAGCAAGGAGGATAATATTTGTTTTCAGATTTTATCTTATACATCTTATACAAATGAATTTTTGTTGGGTTTTATTCCCCTTGATGGTTTCCCACGATAAATATTGTGTCTATCTTGTGATTGTGTTTCTTTCAATGATTTTGCACATGCTACTGTTGTGAATTTGGATTAAAAACTAATGATATCTATCTAAGCATATGAAATCTTAACACGACTATCATGAGAATTTTTTCACGAGTTGTCAAGCTGGTATCTATTCATATTGTGTTAGCACTACTTGCATTGCTTGATTTGGAGTTAGCGGAACTAGATGTTAAAAAAATGTTACATGGAGATTTAGATGATGATATTTATACAGAAAAACCATAAGGTTTTGTCCAACATCATAAAGGAAGATTAGTTTTCAAGCTCAAGAAATCATTGTATGGCCTGAAACAGTCGTTTAGGAAATGGTACAAGAAGTTTGATTCTTTCATGGTGATCCAAATTTATACTAGAAGTGAATATGATCATTGTCTATACTTCAAAGGGTTAAATGACATATTCATTATCTTAGTATTGTATGTTGATGATATGCTTATTGCGAGTAAAAGAATGGTCGAGATTAACAGGTTGAAGGAGTAGATGGCTAGGAATTTTGATATGAAGGATCTTGGAGATGCAAAACAAATATTGGGTAGTGAAATAAACAAAGACAGAAGAAATGGTAAGCTTAGTTTTTCACAAGAGAATTATGTTGAGAAAATTATTGTAAGCATTGAAATGAATAAGGAAAAGCATGTGATTGTTCCTTTGGCTTCCCATTTAATCTTTCTTCAGGTTTATGTCCTAGTAGTGTTGAAGAAAA
Organism: Pseudotsuga menziesii; assembly: GCA_001517045.1. Classification (NCBI taxonomy): domain Eukaryota; kingdom Viridiplantae; phylum Streptophyta; class Pinopsida; order Pinales; family Pinaceae; genus Pseudotsuga; species Pseudotsuga menziesii. The sequence goes on from LPNX010882174.1 coordinate 724,537, forward strand.
TGATTATATGTATTGTGTACCATATGCCAATGCAATAAGATGTTTAATGTATGCAATGGTGTGTACTAGATCTAATATTTCACATGCAGTAGGCGTTTTTAGTAGATACTTGGAAAATTTGGGAAAATAACATTGGACTGCAATGAAATGGCTGCTTTGGTACCTAAGAGGCACAAATCACTATTGTATCACATTTAATAATAAAAATTATTATGTATGTGGTTTTGTTTATTTCAATTTCGCACGTGATTTGGACAAGATAAGTTCTACTTCATGTTAAGTATTTACTCTTAAAGGTGGAGCTATAAGTTGGATGTCAAAGCTTCATGAAATAGTCTCTTTATCTACTACAGAGGATGAATTAACTGCTTCCTCACATGCTTACAAAGAAGCTATTTGGCTAAGAGGCCTACTTAAAGAAATTGGAAGGTTGCAGAACAGTGTGCCTATCTTCTGTGACAATCAAAGTGTTATACATTTGGATGCAAATCCTATTCATCATAGTAAGACTAACCATATTGATGTAAATTATCATTTTGTAAGACAATCCATTAGTGAAGATGGAGTAGATCTGAAAAATGTTTATACTCAAGAAAATTGTGTAGATATGTTTACAAAACCAACATTGTTAGAGAAGTTATGGTGGTGTTTAGTTTCTCTTCGTTTGAAAAAAGGTGAATAGTCTTGGGAAAAGTATTAGAAAACTTCGTTGTCAAAGTGGAGATTGTTAATAATGATAGCTAAAATAATGTGTTTAAGGGAATTTTATTCATAATAGGAATAACTTGTAGAGGTTTTACTCATGTAACTTATTTCATGAAGTATATAGTGCATGGTTGGGAATCATACATAATGAAATGGTATCCAAAGAGTTTGAAGGCTTGTCATGTAATCTATTGTTCTTGATTAATGAGCTTCAATACTTTTCCTGCATGGATGTTTCCCCTTATGGGTTTTTTACCACATTAAAATCCCTATCTATGATGATGTTTATTCTTAGATTTTCTCTCTGAATTCACAACATATTATTCATCCCAATTTTTTTTTAGGGATGAAAAGTATTTTCTAACACCTATATGCATTGCATTGATGACCACCATTGAGTCCTTGGACTACTTTTACCATTGTAACTCCTCTTTTCTTGATGAGACAAAGTTCTAAAAAGAGTGTTAGGGATTCAACCAAGTTATTGGACTCCTTTCCAATTCCCCATGCATAATTTTTTTCTTTTTGTCCATCGAAGCTATAGATGATCCCCCCTTCCCCAACACTTGCCACCCCTCGAAATAATGGATATTGAAACTAATAAATACTTTGAATTTATACATCTTGTTAAGTGTATAGCTACACAAACATCCATTATTAGTACACAATAGGGTGAATAAATGAAATGTATTATTAAATTTGAAGGGAGAAATAAAAACATAATTACGCCTTTAAACCAATGATAAAGTAATCATGGTTGGAACTACTTCAACAACAATCAAACATTTTATTAATTATATTGTTTATAACAACTAAAAAATATATTAAAAAGTTGGCCATGATGCTGAACTTGTGGTAGACCTAAGAATATTATGTTAATGTATTGATGGAAATACTTCTTGATGACTAGGTTTAGGCCATTAACAAAGCAAGACCAAAGGATAACTATTAAAATTCCAAATTTAATTATTTTAAAAAATATTTAAGTAAGAAAATAGATGAGAAATACCTCAAGAAGTTAGATATCCTCTGTTACAATTTGTGATGTTCAAGAAAAAATCTCTTTCATAAGTTAGATCCACCATAAAACTACATAGAAACCAACAAGCAATCTTCTTCAACACTTTTCAAACCTTAATAAAGTTAATTAAACTATTGTAAAATACTAACCAATTCAAAATAATTACTTTCAAGAACAATAATTCCACATCCAACATACTAATTCATAAGAACATAAATCAAGACATTTTGGGGGAGAGATAAAGAATAAGTATTTTCATGTTATTAATAAAAGATAAAAACCAAGTCAGTTATAAAAAAATCTTGTTGAGGAATTTTCTTCACTAAATTCTAGATTCCTCTACCTTGGATTACTCATGGACAACTTCTCTACTCCAACTTTTTGATTATGAAAGAGTGGAATAATTAAAGAGAATTAAGATCCCAAATCAGTATCAAATAGGAATAAAGCCCTAAGTAAAAGATGGAATGGCAGAACGACTCTCTGATTTGTAGCTAGGGTTTCCCTAGCCGCCGCCTCCCTTGCTATGTAGAGCCAAGCTTTGGGTGGATCTTTGGCTGCTGCCCCTCCTTGTGCCTCAACGTGGGGTTCCCTTTGGCTGCCGCTTATCCTCCTGGTTTTAGTGTGGAGTTCTCTCAAGAAATGGGCTCTCATTCCTAGCTCACCGCCTTCAAGGCCCTTGTTCAAGCTGCCGCTCCTCAGGAAGCTTCACATTCTTCATCCAAGTTCGTGGAAAATATGGATGAGATCCCTTCTCTAGAGCTCTCTCCTACGGATCCATGCTAGAAATCTCTCATACTCTCTAAGAAAGCCCTCATTGGTCAGTTCACAGGGTTGTGGCCCAGCCCTAAGGTGGTGGAGATATAGATCGCAGAACATTGGAACCCTCTTCTGCAAGGACAGGTCTCTCTCTTTGCAGCTAGACGAGGGTTTTTTGTATTCCTGTTCTCAAATAAAGAAGAAAGAGACCTAGTATTTCGTTCTGGCCCTTTCTTCATGGGCTCGAGAGGTATGTTCTTAGCCCCATGGTCTCTGGGATTTAACCTAGAAGAAGAGATCACTGCCGCTCCAGTCTAGGTAATACTCCCTAACCTCCCTCTTCATCTTTGGGGGAAAAGCACTATGATTGACATTGGTAATAAGCTAGGTCGCTATCTAGATACTGCAGAACCAAAAAGGGGGTCAGTACAGATGTGCCCATATTTGCATAGAGGTGAATCTAGACAAAGGGCTCTTGGAGGCCCTAAAGCTCACATTAGGAGAATGGAGCCACATTCAAGATCTGGATTATGAGCAGATCCCTTTCAAATGCAACTTCTATCATGTATACAACCACTTCGCTAAAAGATTCCCCAAGCTTACAAAACCATAGAAACCAGCAATTCTCCCAGCTTCCAAAGATACAGAGTTCTAGATGGTCTCTAATTGACGCCATCCTCCCCAGCAAAAGGATCCTCAAGCGTCTCAGCACAAGGTTTCTCCCCAATATAATTCTCCTCTTGCAAATACTCCATGACTGAAAAACAAAAATATTTTTGAAGTTCTCCAGGAAGATGAAGCACAAGAACCTAAATTGTAGATGTCTTGGAGCAGGGAATCCCTGGTCCCCTTGGCGCCTTAGAGGCAGCTGGACAAGTTTCTCCAAAACATGCTTCTCCAGGTTCTAAGAAAGATCCCAACACTTTGGTTCACGAGACCCTATCCCAGGAAAGACTGGCATCCTTGGTCCCTTCGTTAGAGGGAACCTCTGAGTCCAAAGAATTTTCAGCTCCTTCTCCTCCCCTCACCAGAGGGTGAAAGACAAATAAAGAGTGTAGAGAAAAGGAAGCAGCCTCAAACATCAGCTCGGGCTCCTAGAATAAATTGGATCCTTTCATTAAGGGGCATTCCTCTTCGCCTATTTAATGTTTTGTTTCTGTATTCTTCTCTACTCACAATTCGTGAGAGTCTACTCTTGCAAGCAATCTTTTTCTCGAAATAGCATCAGAAGCATTTGGGATTCACTTCTCAAAGAACTTATAAGAAGGCTGACTGTTTTGATAGAGGTCATCAGCCTTCTTTTTCTGAATTCCCCTTTATACACCTGGATGAGCTACAACCATTTTTAATCAATAAAAAATTTCCAGTTTCTATTTAAAAAAAAGGAATAAAGCCATAAACCGTGGCTTCTAATGGGGGGAAAGGAAATTATAAATCATAGGAAGTCACTTCTTAATCCTCCAACATAAGGGTTTTTGATAGTTAGTTCCATTTCTCCAACAAACTTCCCTCTTTAATACTCTTGAGAGTTGGTTCAAATAGTTTTTATATGTTATTAACTATGTCTAGGTGTACAAACCTCAATAATGTCACTCAAGAGTACAAATTTAATGCACATTAATTGATTTTTTACACTTTTTGGAAAACCCTCTTGATATTATTTAAGAAAAGGTGTGGGGCCCTATGCATTTATTTACGGAAAGGTGTGGGGCTCTTAAACTTCAAGGTACCAAGACAATATCGATAAGACTAGAGTCTAAACTAGACTAATATAAATTACTACAACACACTTAAATGTGATAAATGAAATAATGAAGTGAAAATAGCCAAATACCTTGGGAGGAAACCCATCACTAGGAGGCCATATCTTATCAGCTAGATATTTAATACTTTTGTTGGTAAGTGAAGCTACGGGAATTTAAAGTGTTGTAAACCAAAGAAATAAAATCAAGTGAAGGAAATAAAAGTTCCTAAAACAAAATTAATGTACAGGAAATAAATCTAAATGCAGAAAAGTATAAGAAAATCAAATAAAAGTAACACTACACAAAAAAAAATGAAAACAAACTAGACAATAAATAAATTCCAAACAAGCTTGAAATCAAACTCAAAAACTTCCCTTCTATACTTTCTAAAAATATACAAACATGCAATGGAAAACAACCATATAATATTTACAATGTAAGTATGGTAGCATTTAGAATTAAAATTATAGTCACAAATAATGGAATAATTAAATGCACTAAATATGAATTCCACCTTTTATATATTGGATATGTTTATAAGGTATTAAAAGGTAGCTTATTATTTTTTAATGGTTAAATAATTTTAAATTTTACTGTGGTTATGTTAGAAAACAAGATCGTAGAGCAATAACAACAAATAATAAACAAGGTGCAAATATTGAAACACTTTACAAGAGATATAGAGATATAATGAGGTTCACCCAAGATGGGATACGTCCACATAGAAGTCGCCAGTATTTTATTATTATATCGTCGAACAAAATGATGGGATACAACCTACAGCAACCCCGTTGCACTTCCTCTTCACACTCTCACTCTCTCTCTCTCTCTCTCTCTAACAATAACAAAGATCAATTTTACAATGCTACAATGCAATACACATCCATATTATAATGTATTCCTTTTATAAAGGGAATTCCATGGGAAAATACAATGGGATATATCTTGAGGCATGGAAAATCGCAGGCAACAACAACAAGGGATTCTCTCCAGCCAACGTTCCCAACTAGCCCGTGACTGTTTGGTATAGGGAATCCATCCGGTTTGCGGTCCGGATACCATAGGTCAAAGCAACAAAAAAACAAAAGGTTCTACCGATTGCGGCCCGGTCCACCGTGTATATTTTTTTTTGTATTTTTTGACTTAATGTATCAGATGCACATGCCTAACTAAATGCAGGGTGATAAAGATGCAAAGAGTAGTCACAATGTGATGTGCAGGTTCTTACCTCTCGTCTTAGACTCACAAGCATCCAAATCATGCAAGAAAATAAATACTAACTAAACCATCTCTAGAGAGCTGGGTATTCATTCATGAGTAATGCACCCCTGTTCATGTGTTATGGCAAATCACAGATAGTTGTTCTTATAACCAAACATATTAACATGAAGAAAAGTATACATGATAAGATAGCTCATCAACAGTTAAAAATGTCATTACTCATAGTGGAAAAGATGTCATAAAGGTACTGAAGAACATTCAGACAAGAACATAGGTTCAAGAAATTAGAACGCTCTTACAGCTAATGAGGTACAGCTGAAAATGAAATAGTTCACATTCAACATTGCTCATTTAATCACATTGATACATTCCACATTGTGCTTTCTCCAATAGTCAAAAGTTGCAGTTTCTGATTGTAAAACGAAATAGTTCCTCTTACAAGCGAATGGTTTACAAGTTTTTCCAGGGAAAAAAGTCCCTCGTCTGTCCTAACTTTCACATATTTAAACTAAAATAGTTGATCGCTTGGGCTTCCCACAAGCGTGCGACCTTTCAGTTCCCCAAACACTTCATTTCCCTCCTTATTTTCTGTGCGCCTTCATGATCTGATGGGTAACTGACAGATCTTTTTGGGTCTGTGCCTTTGTCGCCATTCACTTTGTCTTTTCCTTCATTTGTCTTGCTTGCGATGCTGATGGTTTCGGCTCTGCTTCTACCAAATTACCCATCTCCCTTCGCGCCGCAGTAGTTTGACCATTCTCCGGAAACCACCTACAATCAAACGATGTGCATCATTGACCGGGATTATATTCTAACCAAACGTAAGATTACACCAACTAATGGCTAATCCACAAGAAATGGCCCGGTGCGCCACTGTCTCGTCCACCTATGGGCTCGGGAGAAAACATCAATGCCGGGAGACAGAAAAGTTAAGACTTGAGCTGTGGGCAGGAAAAAGAAAAAAAAAACCAATCGAAAGTCGTAAGGACTTTGACATCGGAATCGAAAAGGCTTTCCTAGCCGCAACGACGAAAAAGGAAAGGTTAAGGATACGCGACCCGCGGGCTGGAAAACTCTTAATTGGCAATCAGAAGGTTTTACACTTCGGAAGCTCAATGACTTTCCCATCCGCAACGGTGGAAAAGGAAAGGTTAAAGACATGTGCGACCAAAAGACTGATAAGCGTCGGTAGTCGGAGCGTTTTGTACTTCAGGGGTTTAGTTACTTTGGGAGCTGCAACGACGGAAGCTAAAAGACTACAGCCATTCGACTAGCATCGGAGGGCGGAGCGCTTTAGACTTCGGACAGCTAGAAGGTTTGGGAGCCGCAACAGCGGAAGCTAAAGGGCTACAACTTCCGATCAAAATAAGAGATGATCCGATCAAAACATAAAACGTTAACTCTGAAATCTAGCGACGGTTAAAACTGCTTCTCCTCTGTAACAATGGCTCTTCAACAAGCAAACCCAAACTTAAAATATGTGAATCAAAACAACTTCGAAACACATGCAAATTCTGAAAATCAGGGCAAGTGTTAGCCTTCAATAATCATTCAAAATTAAAGTATGACCAACAATAATTCACGGATCAAACGATTAAGAACAAACGCTAAATCATGAGGAGGGGACCAAAATTTAAGAAATTTGGGGAAAACAGTTGCAGCTACAACAATTGGCGACTACCTGGTGAACCTAGATCTCTGGACAACTACTTCCTTAAGTAACAGACTGTTTAACAATAAAATCAACATGTTGAATTCTTCTAGATGTATGGATTTCCCAAATGGTAGATACATGAACTTCGAATCATTGATGATAGTCCTGTTCAGGAAAATGGAAACCAAGGTTTCAAAGTCAAGATAACTCATTCGAGGCCAGAAGTATGAGTTTCATTTTTTACCTTTGTCTTTGGGTAGCTTCCAGCTTGGACACCACATGATCGTAACACCTAGTAAACATAAATATTCATTTGTTCTTCATTCCCATGCCATTTTGCACTTTTGTGCTTTTGGACTTTTGTCCTTTTGAGTCCTCCTCATGCCTTTCTTTCTAAATTTTTTATTCAGGATCCTCTATCCATAGTGTCCTTTTGTGTGAGAGATGTATTTAGTTTTCAGCTCACAAACGGAGAGGAACTTTTGGCAATTTTATACTCATATGATTTAGTACTTTGTTTTGATATGCATTGCTTTCTTAGGAGCTTTTTTTACTCTTTTTAGCCTTTTGGCTTTCAATTCTTGGCATGGGACCATTTATATATAATATACTGTTTACCTTGCTTCCTTTCCATGGGTCTTTTGCTATCACCCCCCTAAGACATTTTAAATGTGAGATGGATGAATCCTCGAAATAGTATTCCAGACCTTTTAATATTGAGTTACTTTACAGGGATTAAGCAGGATTTCAATGCGTTCACAGCCATTTAGGAAAACTAATAAACTAGAAGAAGCTCTATTAGATAAAACCATAATACACAGTCTTATACTCAAGGATTTTAGTTGGTCCAGAATTCTAATGCTCTCCATGTGACCAAAGCTTGCTTCTTTTATTTAAAACCAAACAGAAAACCTAAAATAAAACAAAACTAAACTTCATGACTCAAAGACTCAAAAAGACAGCCAAAATAGATTATTTATATACAAGACATAAAAACTCAAACAAAACCTCAGGAAAAATAAGGCTTGAGAACCAAACCATTTATTGGTAAGTTTTCTTCCCATCCTTGTAGATCTTGCAATTTATAAGTAGAAGGGCCAAGCTTTGCCACAATTTGAAAAGGGCCTACCCACAACTGCTGGAATTTAGTATGATTTCCTTTCTCATCATGAGGGTGATCCCACTTGAGAACCAGATCTCCCACTTCAAACTCTTTTGTTCCTGCCTTATGTTTTTCAAACCATCTATTTATTACCCCCTGTTGTTGCTTAAAGTGCTCTTTGGATTTAGATCTAGCTTCTTCGGCTTTCAGGATATTATTTATCCTTATTTGCAAAACCTCATTATCCGACCCTCTAGATTCTTGAGATATTATGGAAGAAGGTAGCATGATATTGGGAGGAAGAATGGCTTCTTTACTGTAGACAAGGGTATATGGAGACACTCCAATTGAAGACTTGGGGGTGACTCTATCAGCCCAAAGGGCATTAGGTAGTGCTGAATGCCAACTTCTCTGGTTTTCTATTACAGTCTTCTTTAAAATTCTAATCAGATTTTTGTTAGAGGATTCAGCCAAGCCATTTCCTTGTGGATAGTAATTAGCAGAATAATGCAATTTTATCCCTTTATCATGAGCAAAAGCAGTTAATTTAATTGATGAAAAGTACTTAGCATTATCAAAGACTAACGAAACTGGAACTCCAAACCTGGTCATGATATGATCTTGTAGGAAGCCGATGACCGCGTATTCATTTATCTTGCATAGCGGGATAGCTTCGACCTAGCGAGTGAAATAATCGGTCGCGGTCAGAATGTACTTGTGTTGCAGGGAGGAATTCAGTTTTATTTCTCCAATAATATCCAACCCCCATTGCTCGAATGGCTCTGTGATCATCATCGGATTTAGGGGTGCTGCTGCTTTAGGTTGTCTCCCACTACACCTTTGGCAAATATCACACTTCCTGACATGTGCGTGTGCATCTTTGAAGAGCATAGGCCAATAGTAACCTGCCCTGAGGATTTTGTGGGCTGTAGTATCTCCTGAATAATGTCCCCCAGCAGGACCGTCATGCAAATATGTCATTACTTTATTCGCATCTTCTTTCTCTAAGCATCTCAGGAGAACTCCGTCATAATTTTTCCTGAATAACACTCCAACAATTTGATAGGAAGCGGATTTAAGACACAACGCTCTTCTTTGCTTAGAATTCCAATGTTCTGGCAACAGCCTTTCCTGCAGGTAATGCATGAGGTCTCTATACGAAGACTTGGGAGCTGTAAACAAAGGACATACCTCCATTACATGTAATTTGGCTTCATCCTCCCAGGCGTGTTCTTCATTTTTTCCATTTTCAGTCATCAGTTTGCATAACCCTTGTCCTTTAGCTATAGAGGCTGGCTTGAATTCAAGTTCGTACTCTTGAAGAGTTGTTACCTAGTTGCCCCTTCTTTCTCCTAACTCCTTCTGTACAAGAAGAGACCTTACAGCTGGGTAGGGGACAATCACCTTGGTTCGATTTTTTAAAATATAAGGCCTGAATTGCTTCACTGCTTTGAATACTGCATAAGCTTGCTTATCAATGGCTGGGTAATTTAATTCGGCCCCTTGTAGACTAGTGCTCATGAAAGATATTTGGAATTCATCCCCCCCATCTTCCTTTTGCGTCAGCACAGCTGCTAACGAATCATCGGATGCAAAGGTATACAGAATAAAGTCTTTATCGAAATCTGGGATTCTCAGGGAGGGTGCATGTGCAACAACAGTTTTAATTTTGTTGAAAGCGTTCTTCTCAATCTCAGTCCACTTGAATTGTGCATTTTGCTTCACCATCTGCTGTAGCAGCTTGACAATCTGAGCGAAATCAGGCACAAATCTTCGCACGAAGTTTATAGTTCCCATAAATGATTGCATCCCCTTTTTATTATGGGGCAAGGGGATTTGTTCAATGGCCTTAATTCTTTCTGGATCTATAGAGATTCCTTTCTTTGAAACTATGTGACCCAGGAACTTTCCCTCCATGACAACGAACACACATTTCTTGGGATTGAGTGAGATGCCATATTTCTGATACCGTTCAAAAATTTGCCTTAAGTGAAATGCGTGTTCTTCTTTCCTTTTGGAGAATATCGTAATATCGTCAAGGTACACTATAGCACTACAGCCAATCAATCCACGGAAAGCTATGTCCATAGCCCTCTGAAACGTCGCTCCAACATTTATAAGCCCAAAGGGCATCCTTCTGTAGGCAAAGGTTCCCCATTTGGTCCTGAACGTTGTCTTCAATATGTCTTCTTCAGCTACTAATACTTGATTGTAGCCAGAGAAACCATCTAATAATGAAAACAGTTCAGAACCTGAGACCATTTGTAGCAATTGCTCCATGGGTGGCATAGGATAGTTATCTTTATCTGAAGCGCGGTTTAAATTTATGAAATCCACGCATAGTCTGATTTCTCCAAACTTTTTTCTTACTGGTACCAGATTTGATACCCACTCAGAGTGTCTGACCTTAAAAATGATTCTAGCATCCAATAATTTCTTCACTTCACTCTGAATCAGTGGTTCCAATTTTGGATGCATTTTTCTTAAAGGTTGCTGATACGGCTTGATGCCGGCTTTGATGGGGACAACATGCTTGATGATGCTGGTGTCGTATGTTTTCAAATATTCGTATGTCCAGGAAAAAAAATCTTTATATTGTTTAAATAGACTGACGAACTTGTCTCTTTCTGCTGGTGAACAACATTTGCCAAGATTCACAAATTTAGGATTCGTCTCAGTCCCTAAGTTTATAAGCTCGGATTGTAGAGATGAGCTGTGGGTCTTCACGTTGGCTGGTCTTTTGAACTTTTCATTCAAATCGAACATTTTTTCTAACATTCTGACACCGTTAGGAATGAAATTATCATACTTCAGCTCATCCTAATGTTCTTCATTGTCTATAATGGCTCCTTTAAATACCTCGTCATTCGTTAAGCATTCTATAATTTGCTGGTCATCATCAAACACTCATAGATTGGTAATCATATCAGGTATTGAGGGCCTAAAAAGTAATTCAACAGAGCATTGATTATTAGTGGGTACCAACCTAGTGGTTGATGTGGCCAACTGGTCAGCTGCTGCATTTTTAAGTCTTGGAATTGAAATAATATTGAATGCATTAAAAAATTTAAGCAGGTCCCATACCTCATTTTGGTAAGCCTTTAAGTGAGGGGAAACACAATGTATTTGATTTTGGATTTGTTTCACAATAATTTCAGAGTCTCCAAAAACTTTTAAATTACTTACCTTTAATTCAATCGCTTTCCTCAAGCCCTACACCAGCACTTCATACTTAGTTGTATTATTTGTACACTCAAACTCTAATCTACATGAAAGAAAATGTTTATTCTTCTGGGGGTCGATCAGGACATAGCCGACCCCTGACCCTACTAACGTCTTAGAGCCATCAAAAAACAAAGTCCAAAAATCATTAACTACTGAATGTGAATCTACTCCTACTGCTAAGTTTACTATGTTACAGTCAATCTCATCAGCCTGTGAGAATCGAAGGAGATCAGGCTGAGTGTCTGATGTGTTGCTGGCTTCTTCTTCTTGGTAATTTCCTGGTTCCAACTCAATAAAATAGTTTCCCAATATCGAATCCACTGGTTCATTCTTTTCATCCAATTGGGTAACGTTGTATTTCATGTGAGGCTCCCTTAAAATCTTAATCTAGTTTGGACTTCCTTTGTATGGCAGCCATAGATGCGACCAATCCGAGGAAAAATATCCATTTAGTTTGGCTGACCAATCTCTGCTTAGGACAAGACCGTAAGCGTCTGGTATATCAGCCACCACGATATTGATGACTTGGCACACTTTATCATTTGACGCCAGATGGACTAGGACATCTTCCATCTCACCAATTACCTTTACATCCGTCCTATCCAACTGAATAACCCTCCACGTGGATGGCTTAGGCTTCCCATTTATCTTTTTACAGACTGATATTGGCATGACATTAACGGACGCCCTTGAGTCTACCAGACAATTATGCATGTTGTGATTGAAAATTTCAAAAGTGAGTAGGAAAGGTGGTTGTTTACTCTTAGAATTACCTCCAATGCTGGTTTCTCTGATTTCTTCTTCTTCCTGAGGTCGATTTTCAGCAGGCATCTTCTCGTCTGATGCTTCAAGTGCTTTCAATAGTATTTCTTTTTGCTGTGGCACTTTACACATTTCGAATAGTGAAACATTCGATTTTACCTTCTTTAAATCCTCCACGATGTCATACTCCATCTGTTGTTCCATGGGATGAGGTTTATCAGCATTCATCTTTTCTTCATTTGGCTTGGCCAACATATTATTCTGCTTAGGATCTTGGCTGGTAATAGTGAATTCTGGAATTTCATCAGCTAAGGATTTATTTTGAAATTTCTTAACATTTCGCTGAAGCCTCTTAATCTTTGGGAGAATGAGACTATTTTCTTTAATTTGCCCTTGGCTCCTTGTTGTCATGTTGGTTTCCATGATGTCCTTGTAGCCCTACTTCTTTTCTTCTTCTGCGTCAAATAACGAAACAGAATCCCACAAAACCATGGTTTCCTCTTCTTGTTCTTTCGTTGAAGTAGTATTCTCTTTTCTTTCTTCATCTCCCTCTTCTGTTAATCTAGAATCCAACAGTTGATTCATGACCAATGTCACCGAGTTTATCCATTGAGGACAATTCTTTTCGGAGTGTGGTTGTTGGTGAAAAGTGCAAAAGTTGTCCATGCCTACCTCTGTTAAATTCATAGATGCAGAATTGTGTGGAGGAGGTTGAGACTGGTTGTTATCCTCTCTTTTCTTATAATAGGGCTTATAGAACTTTTGTGCTTCCTTTTCTTTCTCCAAGTCTATGATTTTATTAGAAAGCTTCTGCATCATTTTGGCCATACTTTCATAATCTGGTGATTTCTCTTCCTTAGGCTTAGTAAACAATAAGGCTTTCCCTCCCCCCCTTTCTCTCCTAACTGTTCGGGATAATATTCGATACTTTCTCTTTTAGCTTCCACTATTTTCGCCTCTTCATAGGTTTCCGTCAAAGTAGGCTTGACCCTACCTTTGGAAAACATGGCCAAATCAGGGCCTAAAGCTGAGGTATACTATTCAATCAGGACCTTGTCTGAAGGTTTATCTGTTTCAGAAAAATTCTTGAGATAGGCTGCAAACCTTTTTGTAAAACTGTGCACCTTTTCCTTTCTCTCTTTCTTTAAGGCACATAGCCCTTTCATGAGGGCTGCATGAGTCTTCTGAGTCGTATATTTACTCCTAAAGATCCTTTCAAAGGTATCCCAATCAAGGATAGAGTTTGCAGGCAACCCAAAGTACCATGATGCTGCAGCTCCCTTAAGGGTATGCAGGAACAGTCTGCAGACTACATCTTCATACTCCCCATCCCTCAACCCCTCTATCACCAAGTAAAAACTTTGCAGGTGATCATCTACTAGTATCTTCTCATTTGGGTTGAACTTGGGTAGCATCTTTTCAAAGGATTGAGGTAAATCATGTAGCGGAGGCATTAGATTTAAAGGTGATATGGCTATCCAGGAAGGTGGTGGGTTTGGTGGGTTGGGTGGTGGATTAGCATTTACTCCTGCCATGAGTCTGGGTGGAGAGTGAGGAGGTGAGCCAATAGGAGTGTGAGAAGCAGAACTATGAGGGGTATCCGGGCCTTCTTGATTCAAAGGTAGTGCAACTTCCTGTAAGGCTATTTCTACAAGTTCTTCCCAGTCTCCAACCAGCACTGAGTCTTCCACTATAGGACGATCTTTCCTTTTATACTCTCTTCTGGGAAATTCAGGGATGATTGGAAATCCTCCAATATTCTTTACATATGGCCTGGTGTGTCTTCTGAGGTCATTAACAACTTCGTTGCCAACAGAATATAGATGTTCTCTATTCCTTTTTTCTGGAATTGGATTATGAAGCCCACTTCTTTCAGAACTGTTACCAGTGGAATAATATCAGGAAAACGGGTTTCCTCGGCCAGCCATGCACTGGTGGCCCTCCTTGTAGCGCCAGAACTATTGAGGCCTGGAAAATCGTAGGCAACAAAAGCAAGGTATTCTCCCAAGTCAACGTTCCCAACTAGCCCATGACTGTTTGGTATAGGGAATCCGTTCGGTTTGCGGTCCGGCTACCGTAGGTCAAAGCAACAAAAAAACAAAAGGTTCTATCGGTTGCAGCCCGGTCCAATGTGTATATATATATATTTTGTATTTTTTGACTTAATGTATGAGATGCACGTGCCTAACTAAATGCAGGGTGATAAAGATGCAAAGAGTAGTCACAATGTGATGCGCAGGTTCTTACCTCTCGTCTTAGACTCACAAGCATCCAAATCATGCAAGAAAATAAATACTAACTAAACCATCTCTAGAGAGCTGGGTATTCATTCATGAGTAATGCACCCCTTTTCATGTGTAATGGAAAATCATTGATAGCTGTTCTTATAACCAAACATATAAACATGAAGAAAAGCATACATGATAAGATAGCTCATCAAAAGTTAAAAATTTCATTACTCATAGTGGAAAAGACGTCATAAAGGTACTGAAGAACATTCAGACAAGAACATAGGTTCAAGAAATTAGAACTCTCTTACAGCTAATGAGGCACAACTGAAAATGAAATAGTTCACATTCAACATTGCTCATTTAATCACATTGATACATTCCACATTGCGCTTTCTCCAAGAGGAAAACGTTGCAGTTTCTGATTGTAAAACGAAATAGTTCCTCTTACAAGCAAATGGTTTACAATTTTTTCCAGGGAAAAAAGCCCCTCGTCTGTCCTAAATTTCACATATTTAAACTAAAATAGTTGATCGCTTGGGCTGCCCACAAGCGTGTGACCTTTCAGTTCCCCAAACACTTCATTTCCCTCCTTATTTTCTGTGTGCCTTCATGATCTGATGGGTAACTAACAGATCTTTTCAGGTCTGTGAATTTGTCTCCATTCACTTTGTCTTTTCCTTCATTTGTCCTACTTGCGATCTTGATGGTTTTGGCTCTGCTTCTACCAAATTACCCATCTCCCTTCGCGCCGCAGTAGTTTGACCATTCTCCGGAAACCACCTGCAATCAAACGATGTGCATCATTGACCGGGATTGTATTCTAACCAAACGTAAGATTACACCAACTAACGGATAATCCACAAGAAATGGCCCGGTGCGCCACTGTCTCATCCACCTATGGGCTCGGGAGAAAACATCAACGCCGGGAGACAGAAAAGTTAAGGCCTGAGCTGCGGGTGGGAAAAAGAAAAAAAACAATCGGAAGTCGGAAGGACTTTGACATCGGAAGCGAAAAGGCTTTCCTAGCCGCAACGGCGGAAAAGGAAAGGTTAAGGATACGCGACCCATGGGCGGGAAAACTCTTAATCGACAATCAGAAGGTTTTACACTTCGGAAGCTAAATGACTTTCCCAGCCGCAATGGCGGAAAAGGAAATGTTAAAGACATATGTGACCAAAAGACTGATAAGCATCGGCAATCGGAGCGTTTTGTACTTCGGGCGTTTAGCTTCTTTGGGAGCCGCAACGGCGGAAGCTAAAAGACTACAGCCATGCGACTAGCATTGGAGGGCGAAGCGCTTTAGACTTTAGACAGCTAGAAGGTTTGGGAGCCGCAACAACGGAAGCTAAACAGCTACATTCCGATCAAAATAAGAGATGATTCGATCAAAACATAAAACGTTAACTCTGGAATCCAGCGACGGTTAAAACTGCTTCTCCTCTGTAATAATGGCTCTTCAACAAGAAAACCCAAACTTAAAATCTGCGACTCAAAACAACTTCGAAACACACGCAAATTCCAAAAATCAGGGCGAGTGTTAGCCTTCAATAATCATTCAAAATTAAAGTATGACCAACAACAATTCACGGATCAAACGATTAAGAACAAATGCTAAATCATGAGGAGGGGACCAAAATTTAAGAAATTTGGGGAAAACAGTTGCAGCTGCAACAATATCCAAAACCATGGGCCTACAAATCACCCATTATTAACCAAGTCATGACTATGAATTTACAACATTTTACAAGGCATTTTTTTGTAGTTTTTTATTACATAAAGTAATTCCATAACACTAAATTAGAATCCTTCATGAACTACATCAATACTTCAAGCCTTCAGTTTCTCACTCCCATTATTTTTCCATATCTCTGGTGGTCTCCTTCACACTTCTATAAAAAAAACCCTCATTTCATTGGTATTTGTATGTCTCCCTCTATCAACGTCAACACATTTATTTCAGAGGATAGACCCAAATTTCCTTGTATCGTGGTTTCATAAACCCCATTAATGAGTTCCTTTGACCACTTGAAAGGAGTCCTTAGTGCCTTTCAAGTTGGTTGTGTCCCGCATGCTCAATTTCAGCCACACTATCGCACCATTGAGACTCATACATGGTATTGGTCCTTTCATTATTTGTTCGAAGACACTCATTGTCGATTGACTCTAGCACATTGGTGAGTTAATTTTTGGGACCCATACAGTTTCATGCCCCATGTGATTTTCGGGATGCGTTGGAGACAATGTTCTAAATACCCTCAGTGTCATGCTTCTGTATATCTCCAGTACTTGATGCTTAATATTGTACCATAGACATTCTGACTCTGATTCATTGAGTCCATTCAGTTATGTATGCCTACATATTCAACACAATATCATTTCTTATGATATTGCATTCCATGAGAATGACATTGTTCCTATGTATCAGTTCTTCATATCATTTTATCTATTAATCCTCCCATTAATGCCACCATAATGTAGTACAAGTTGTATATATGTATTAATCGACTCCCATTATTTGGGCCTTGATCCCTATTTTTATTTTTGAGATAGTGTTATGAGCATGGGTATTCCTGCCTCGTCCATATACATGTCTATGATTATATGTACCTCATCCATTTTTTAGAAGAAATACAAACCAAAATCCACTGTAGTTCAAATATGGAGACTCCTCTCTTACGCGGTCCTCTCTAGTCTCTACAACGTCATCACCATTTTCCCTTGATCCTATGATATCTATCGGCCATACAATGAGATCCTTCCCTCACACTTCAAGGGGCAAACTGTTAACACCAAAAATTGTTCACCTAGATCTATATGGTCCAAACCATAATAATACATCATATTCCCACCATTATTTCCTCAATTTTTACCTTCACAACTAAAAATCCACCAAATATGGTCCAAAACATTATTATTCCTTCCCCATAAATGAAGTGAAGTTGAGCATTTATTGTGACTTATCCCCACTCTCTCCAAAAAGGAACAAAAGACACTAAAAATTAGAGGGTAAAAAACCATAGATAAATGCCATGCAGAATAAATTACCATATATCAAAAAACCTTGGATCATCCTATAAATACATTGTAAAGGTCTCCCCACAAACATTCCTTAATTACTGAACCTTTTTCCATTTGCTCTTAGTCACATTTTTTCTCCTTTCGTTGTTATTCCCATATCTTTCCATATCATTTCCCATGGTGTATGTTTCTCTTGTTCCATAACCATTTGGATCCATCCCCTTTATTTGTATACATCCAAATGGTATCAAAGGAGTGGGTGTAAACTAGCCCATGCAAAAGAGTGTAAGCATGTGCCAAAATTGGAAATGGAAATGGAAAGAAGATTTAGGATCGTGGGTGGATTATTAAGCTCCCCTAATGTATTTAGTCATCCCCTTTGTATGCAATCAGATTGGCATGACTAGGACTTTAATATTATTTTCTTGTAAATGATTTCTTTCAACTCTTGATTTTTGTATTCTTCTATTTTGAGTTCTGCTGCTTTTTCTTTACATCTTTCTACTTTGACGTTGAATATGTCATGCATATTTAAATCTATTTGTATATATGGTTTTATGCCTCCTAAATAAGTTTCAAGTTATTTATTTTGAGATAATCCAAACACTCGCATGGAAAGGGATACCCATTGATGTGTGAATTCATCGATGTTTCCTTTCTATTGTAACTTGGTAAACTTTGAAAATAATTTTTCCTTAGTGATTCCTTGAAACATTTTAATAAAATCATTTTTGAATAATTTCCAAGTATAGGAAAAGTGGTATCCCTTCCACCATATGTACCATTTAAAGGTGTGTCCTTCCAAGTGCGTTGATGGATACTTCACTTTCTCTTCATCTACCGTAATGTTGTATTTATGAAAGTATTCCTCAACCTTATTTAACCACACAACAAATCAATCATCACTTCCATTGTATTTTATCATATCAATGTTTTCGCTTGATGTACATATTATAAAAGGAAGACATTGAATGCCTTTTGTTTTTTCGTCTGGTGGTGACTCAAAATCGTGGGATTATGCAATCGACATGTCTAAACTACTTCCTTCTTTGCGATGGATTTAAGTATTGTTATTTTCCAACATATCCATGATAGTATTTAATATGGCATCCAATTGTTCATATTTTTATTTCATTCCTTCGAATTTTCTGTCTATCCTTCTTGTTAACACTAAAACAAATTCCTCTTTAATTTCTTTCTTTAGATTTACTATTTTTCCTTTCTTTTTTTTTAAATTTTTTCTTGAATCTTGGTGATGCGATGATTGAAATCCTTCTCCAATTTATCGATTTGGTCTCATAACTCAACCATGGTTTTTGACCCAATGTGAAGCGATTAATATGTGGAAACTATTATGAATTTAAAAAGGGAATAATGACCTTTGAGGATAAATTAGTACTGATTAAAAGCAATGGTAATAATAGGGGTAGGAGAAAACTATATAATAATAATATTATTATATATTATTTATTTATTTTACGGCTTTGAAAATGTTAATAAAAATATTTATAATAATTAAATATTATTTTAAAATATCTTTGTTTATTAAATTTTTTTGGTTATTTGTAGAGATAGATGGAGTGGCGGTAGGATGGGAGGATGCACAAGCCTGTGGTGGAGCGCTAGGTAGATGAGGGTGGAGGACAAAGGAATGTAGGGGTAGAGGAGGTCAAATGAGTTGCAGAGCATGGGGGTGGGAGGTGGCAAGATGAAAAGAGGGTGGCAGTGGTGGAAATGTAGATGATAGTCGGGAAGAGGAAGGGATTAAGGGAAGAGAGATGTATGGGCGTATGAGGATGCATAATGTAATGGAGAAAAATGTGGATATTGTAATAGAAAGCCTAGGGATATGGGATAAGGAAATTCCAAGGAAAATGAATGAGTGGGATATGTATTAGATGGGACATGGGAATTTAAAGTGGAGGGAATAAGAGGGTCAATAGGGACAGGGAGAGAATGGAGTGTGGAGGGAGTGTGAGAAGACTGGAAGAAGATTGTGAGGATCTGATCCATATCTAATCTCAATGATACAAGCAAACCCATTTTTTCACTCTAAGAATATAATCCGACTTCTATCCTCATAATAAATATGTGACTATGAGTAAATTGATACATAGATGATGAATAATTACAATTGTGGCATTCCTTTAAATATGGCTTTAAGTACATATTGGGAGGAGTCATTTTCTCTTTATAATTATAGTAATCATTACTTGATTATAATTTTATAGGTTGTTTGCATATTTGTATCTATTATTTATTATTATTTTAACATATTACAAGAAGTAATAAAGGATTTGGTAATAAAATAAAATCCATCTCTCCTTCTAATCTAGGAGACCAACATGGAAGTAGTTGATTGTTTACATTTTCTAACAAAATTTTAAAAGAGGAGTGATAGAAGTGTAATTAATGCAAGTGGAGCATATGGAGGAATAGCCAATCTTTCGACATAGAGCCCTTTAGGAATATAAATTAAGAAGAACTAAATCATAGTAGAATTAGTATATGTAGATATTGAAATTTTTAAACTCTGCAATCATATGGACCCATGCTTAATAGGCATAAGATGGAATTTGGAAAGCAATGGGCTCTTTGTTTGAAAAAGGGATAAGATAGAACATATAATTCCTTGAGACTTTAACGCAAGTATATCACACAAGGAAAGTAGAGGGGGAATTCTTGTAAGACACCCCTTTGGGGAACAACTATAGGAATTAATATCATATTGGAATATTGTGGATACTCATTAAACGGGAGTAATCACTTGATAAAATCAAAGGATTTTCCCCAAACATATTGTAAGCATGTTAAATAGATTTTTAATTCATAGTTCCTTCTCTTAAAAGGATTCATTTTTTTGTAAAAAACTCCCTTTGGCCACTTCAAATCACATCCCTAGTTCCTTTTCCTTAGAAGTTCATAAATATGAGAGTACCATCCCCTTTTGGTTTAATCCCTTATGGTTATATGCAGAGATAATGCACGCCATTCTAGATAGATGGAATATTTATTTTAAAGGATTTCCCTCTTTCATCAAGGACTTTAAGCTTAGGTGGGTTAAATGGTATTTCAATAAATGGTCCAAAATCATATATCAACCCTAGGGAAAAATCATATGGAGTTACAAATACAATTGGAGCAGTCGCAGTTAGAAATTGAGAGCCTAGTGATAACCAAGGAGATTCTACAAAAGGAAAAGCATTTAAATTTGTCTATTTGGATTGTAAGCTAATAAGAAGAGGAGGTTTTGAATCTCAAATCCATAATCTTATATCTAAATTCAAGGGATAGTAACAACACATTTTTCTGCATACAATCCAAATATAGATTGAATAAGAACATGATTAAGGATATAAATGACTGTGAGGGCGGGAAGTTGAACGACTTTTGCAACTATGAGGGATGAAGAATATAATCACTCAAGATTTTATAAAGAGAGGTGGAAATTTAAAACATTAAATGTTGCACAATAGTCCAAGATTGATTCACGTTGAATTTTTTTTTGGAAAGTTCAATATTTGAAGTAGAAGTTAAGGAAACAACTTGGATTCTAGATTCAGATAAGGCCCTTGGTATTGATGGTTTTATTATTAGTTTTTATAGTGTGTTAGTATATAATAAAGGAAAATATGTGTAAAATGATTAATTAAATGAGAGGAAAATATAAGGTCAGAGGGAGAACAAAATCCTCATTTATAGCACTATTTTTGAAGGAATCTAAGACCTACTCTCTTGCAAGCTTCAAACCAATCCGAGTGTGTAATGTGGAATATAAAATATTAACCAAAATTTGGATGGATTGAGTAAAGATATCTATCCATAAGATTATATATGAAAATCAAGCGGGATTTCAAGTTAAGAAGTAGATCTCATCCAAAATCATTTTAATCTAGGAAGCCATCCATTCTAGCTTCAAGAGGGGAGACGAAGGTATGGTGATAGAAACTGATTTATCCATAGCCTTCGATAAATTTAGGAAAATTTTCATTTATACAAGACTAGATATATTTGGATTCTTCCCCATGTTTATGAAATAGGTCAAGGCATGCATTGGCCAACCATGGATAGTTCCCATGGTCCATGAGAGGCCATCCTCTTTTTTTTCAAACTTCTCGTGGGATCCATCAGGGCTTCCCCCTTTCTCCCCTTTTGGATATCATTATTGCATAAGATAGTAGGAGTAAATTGTTAAAGGAGTATGATGATGGAAATCTATATGGTATCCTTATTTCTCGATGAGTAAAACTTGTCAACTATGCTCAGTTTGCATATGACATCATTTTTATTAAAATAACTTCCTCTATTAATGCTTAGAGATTTATATCCATCGTAGACATGTTCACTGAGGCTTGAAATGGATGCTTAATGGTACAAAAATAATGGTATATAGTAGAAATATATACCTTATACTTTTGTGGAGAATTTCCCTCACATTTGGATTTGTAAGGAAGTATAAAGAGTATTCTTTCAAATATTTGGACACACAAGTCTCCCTAAAAGTTGCAAAAGTAGAGAATTTGGATTATATGATTAAAAAATCAAATCCAAAACCCACATATCAGAAACATGATGGCTAAATACAACAAGTAAAATTGTTTTTATTGGGTCATTCCTATCCGCTCTTTTGTTTATTTCTCAACACTCTTCCTTGCTTTCTCCTATTAGTGTTATGCTTATTAAGTAAATTCACATATTTATTTGGAAAATGGGAAATCAAATAAAAATAAATTTCACTTAATTAATTGGGAAAAATTAAGAGCTCCAATCTCCCATGGTGGTTCTGGAATCAAAGATTCACAACTGATGAATGTTTCTATGGGATACAAATTGTTGTGGATGTTGGTTAAAAGAGAGTTGACATGGTGGAAATAAATTAAGAAAAATAAATACATAGGAGGCCAAAGAAATCACTTCTTGGAACATTGCAATTTGGAATTCGGTGCTTATGTAGAGTGATCATAAGTTGATTGAATATGGGGTCTATTGGATCCCATTCATGAAAAATAATCCATATTTGGGATAGTAAAACCCTAGGGAGAACTCCACTAGAATACAAAGAACGTGTGCAGGATCTTAAGGATTAGATGCTCAACAAAGGTATAAGCACTTTGTCTGATATATAACATTGGGACCAATATGGAAAATGGTGTAACTAGAAGTAGCTTAGCATCCCATGTGATATTCAATACCTGTTGAGGATTTTCTTTATTTAATTTAAGGTATTTATCACATTAATAACTCAACCAAATGTACTAGAGGTTGGGGAATGAATGGAAATTAAATAGTTAAGGAAGGTTCTGATAGGATTATCCATTCCTTATATATTCCTCTCTCATCCGGAATGCTGAAAAATTATGTCTCTTTGATGGATTTACTTAGATAAATACTTTTTGGTTGGGTTACCATTCATGAGCAAACCCTGATTGTTGCCAACTTCAAAATTAGACAAATTGTAGGACCTTCAAGATGTATTCTCTATCAAAAAGAAGAATAAATAACCAAACACCTATTATTGGAATGTGATTTTCAAAAGTGGTTTGGGAAGAATATCTATCAGTTATTGATCCTAGAATTTTTCTTCCTTCACATTGGAAGGACCGTTTTATTAAGTGGAAATATTTTTTCATATGATATTTGTTTTACAAACATAATTCTTAGTAGAACATGGATGGTCATCCCTAAATTCATACAATGGAAGATATGAACAAAAAGGAATAATAAAAATTTTGAAACGAAGTTTATTCCTCCAACCTTAACTTCCATAAGATCTATATTGCTTATACTAGAATCCATGCTACCCCCTGTTTTCTTTGGGATGCATGAAGAACCTTTGATAATCAAAGAGAGACCGCGGGTTGGCGATTTTATTATCGAAAGTTCCCTTTAGTCGAAAGTCTTTCAATTTAGGTTTTCCAGCATCCCTATTTGGTGGTTCGCCAAATTTATCTTCAAAATTTCATAAATGGATGAATTTTCAAAGGTGTCACAAATTAGATTCTCTGATGGAGATTTGAAAGGGAATCCTATGATGATATATCCAAGGGGAGTCATCTTGGATTCTAATGGACATGAATTGTTGACCTTCTTCGGGGGCATAAAAAAGGAAACTAATAATCAAGCTAAATTGTACACATTTTACATGGGATTGGAGATCATGCATAGTCTACATATCTTAAAACACTTCATAATGAGCGAATATCTCTTGTTAATCAAGAAGGTAAGAAATAAAACTGTCAAAGAGGGATCAATTTTATCAAGAACCTTCAACATGATCAATTGGAATCTTAAGCAGGTTCAAGAAGAAAATAAGCTACATAACCTAAGATATAACAATACTCTTGTAAATTAGTTATCCAATGAATTAATAAAGCTATATAACGAGGTTTTCATTCAAAATGGGTGCCATTCTAATCATAGGTGTATCCCCTAGATGTTACCTTATGAAGATTGGTAGATTTCACATTTAACTATATCATAATTTGATGAACAAGAGGATTGGAAGCATTGATTGCAACTATCACTTCCTTACCCATGTTATCAATTACTTGATTTTCATGGCAAGTGAGGGAGTGACAACAATTTCACGTTCTATTCACTCCCTCCTTTGATTGTTTTTATTATAAATTGTTGTTTCCTCAAGGGCCCTTTTGTGATGTTCCTCCTGCTCTTGTGGGATAACTCTAGTGGGTGATACTAGGAGAAGAGTAAGGTTTGGGACACAAATATTATGGGAAGAATCAATTTTGAAATTTGAAGACCCGACCTTTCCTTCTTGGGAGGAGAAAAAAGTAAGGGAATCCACCTCCTATTGGTTTTGTTTCACTATGAGGGAAACACCTCATAGCAAAGTATTTTAGAGTTACAAGATTATCAAAAATTGTCCAAAAAAATCCGCTACAACCTTTTTTATTGGTATCATAGGTTATAAAGGATATTCAACATAACTGAAAATTTCTAGGTAGCGAGAGTTTGTAGTGGATGTTTTATTTTCTGGTTCTTTACGATATATAATTTGCACTGGTACATATGTTTTATAATATATGCAGTGATGCATATAATACAATAATATGTATTGGTGTGTCTTCGGTATTTTCAATGCACCAGTGTGTATATTGTAATGTCGGTACACCAATGCATACATTGTTTGATATAGGAACGAGTAAGTATAACATAAAAAATCAATGATGCATACTTTTTATTGTAAATGCATCATAGCATATTTTGTATTATCCATGAATGGATGCATATAAAATGCATAAAGTGAGATTGTGCATAATTGATATTAGAAACGCATTGGTGCATATATCATGTAAAGAGAATCGAGTGTATATGCCCTAAAAAAACATCGGTTCATATATTATGTAAAAGAGAATTAATGGGTAAAATACTTTGTTATCTTAGTTCATGGAAATGTAAAAGATGCACCAACTAGTTGAAATAATAGAATGTGTATGGTTCAATGATGGAATTTTCCACACCGCGGAGATGCGAATGCGATTTATTATTTTTACAAATTTTCAGTTACTCATTAGAAAATCATTTTTTTATAATAATATTTCTTTTATATTTATTTGTTTCAATTGGATATAAGATCCGATTAAACTTTTGTTCATTGTAACCATTAAAATCATTCATATAATTAAATTTGAATTAATTATCTACAAATCATATATTTTTAAAGTAATACTTTTTTTTTTATTTCTTAATTATTGTGCTTGGATAAGCATGTTGATTACACCTTTGTTCATTTTCACAATGTACATCATTCATATATTTAATCAATAACGTAACATTTTGTGACATTAGAGAATACGGTAGATGAAGAACCCATTTTATTATATAAGAATAAGAAACCAAAAATTGGGACATCATACAAGTCCACGATAATCAAAATGTCATTTTTACATTATTACGATTATTGATAACTTGTCGTCATTTTATTGGTATGATATGTCCACATTAATAAAAGTGTTTGTTTTTCACAGAGAATAATTCCAAAATATAAAACTTGCAATGACAACATTCAATTG
The DNA here is from genome assembly GCA_001517045.1 of Pseudotsuga menziesii. Lineage (NCBI taxonomy): Eukaryota > Viridiplantae > Streptophyta > Pinopsida > Pinales > Pinaceae > Pseudotsuga > Pseudotsuga menziesii. Next base: position 750,013 of record LPNX010882174.1, read on the forward strand.
TATTGATCATCATCCAACACTCAAATGTTTGTTGTCACTCAAGATACCTGCATGCTTTAGTTATCCAACAATTTCATCGGATATTTTGCTTGGGTTATCTGAAATGTTTTCTTGATCAACTTCATTTCATTCAAAATTTTCAAGTTCCATCTACAAGCAAACAAATGAAATGTAATGCGTGTATCTACTTTTATAGATAATAAAATATACATGACTGCATAAATGAAAAGGAATACTAGTCAAATGACTGACTCATATATTTTACATATTCCTTTTAAACCATTCCTCATGTCATTTTTCAGTAAATCCTCTGTTGGCTTCACTCCATAATTTTTTCCTTGTGTGTTTCATACACCAAGACAAAGTATAGACATAATTAAAGGTTTCTTATTGTTCCATTAATTATAAAATAAAGGACACAAAACAACATAGCTACTTACAAATTCATTTAACCGTTGATACCCTATCTTATAATCACAACACATACTTAATACAATGTCAATAAAATGATCAGATGTCAATCTAATATCCTATCTACACAAGCATCAAATAATCAATAATAAGTAAGAGAGGAAATGGAAGATAAAATAGTACATTGGATTTACATGGTAAAACACCAAGTGGGGAAACATCCACATGAAGGATTGATATTCTTTATTCTTTATGAAACTCCAGCTCTTACAATATTAATCACCCCCACATCTAATACATATTCACTTCATGTCACAAGGACACATAATAATATGCATATGATGTTTCAACAACATACCCTCAAAAGGTCTCCTTTAGCTATATTATATAGCTAGAGGTATGGATATATACACATCTCATAACATGTGGGATAAATTATTTTCCACCTCTCTTATACAAATAATGGTAATGGTAAAATTTTACTCTGTGATGCATGTGGGATATATCATTTTACATAAAATAGAGTGTTATGAAGAGAAGCACGCCTTCTTTCCTAGTTAGGACATCATAACATCTTATGACATATCACAAACCATCATTAAACATTTAAATGATACACCTTAATGATGATGAAGCATATATAACACATATGGAGGAAGATGGAATTACATTGACATTCCCCCTTCATGAGAACTTCCTGCATCCCCAATAAGCATTGGATATGCATAAACTTTTCCTCTATCATGGATTTGGTGAATAAAATTTAGTGTGTTGTTCCATGGGACAATACTCCAAAAAAATAACGCCATCTATATCAAGATCTAGGATGTAATGAGTATCAAGGTCAATTTCATGAAATACTTCGAGCAACAATAGATGGGTGCCTCTCTGTTCCTATTCTATCCACCTAGGGAGTACTTATTCTTCTGTGGAACAAATTATGGATTCTAGTGGTGCTTCTAATCATATGATTGGTGCTACTTATTTGTTTTCATCTTATCTCACAACAAAACAAACAACATTGAAAGTTTCAATTAGTGATGGTAAAAAACTTTTAGTCTTAGGTTCTCGTGATATTAAACTTCTTAATGGTACATTGGAAGATGTTTTTCATGCTCAAAGCATGCCCATCAATTTTTTTCTATTTATCATGCTTGTCAAAATGGTTATAGGATTTATGGATCACCATAAAATATGTTCTTAAAGATATTAAAAATAACTTCAATTGTGTTTCTTTTAGCCCCATTGATCATGACCTTATTTATATAAATTTATTGTTTTTAATTCACATAGTATAATCTATTATATACACAAGCATCAAATAATCAATAATAAGTCAGAGAGGAAAGATAATATAAAATAGTACACCATATTTACATGGTAAAACCTCAAATGGGGAAATATCCACAAGAAGGGTTGATATTCTTTATTCTTCAGGAAACTCCAAATATCATAATCTTGAGCACCCGCATATATGATCCACCTTCACTTGATGTCGCAATCACACACAATAACATGCATATGATGTTTGAACAACATACCCTCAAAGGGAATTTTTTACCTCTATTATATAAATAGAGGTATGGATAGATTTACATTCCATAACACGTGGGATAAATGATTTTCCACCCCTCTTATATAAAGAATGGAAATATGAAAAATTTACTCCATGATGTATGTGGGATAGCTCATTGTAACACCCTATTTTACTATAACGTTTGATATTATAATACAATATTATTTGAGGGAATTCTATGATGAATGACCTGATTATTTAATTATTTGAGATCTAAAAACGTTGGAAGGACTTATTTATGAGGGAATCTTGTTTCAAATGACTTGGACATGTGTGAAGCAATTAATGATTGATGATATATGACCTAAAAAGGATTATTTGACATATTGACGAGTAAATTATGACTTGAGAATGATGTCAACATTTGGTCAAATTGTGAATGCATAGATATTATGATTGTGAAATGAAGAATCATGCGAAGAATCAACAAGAATTAAAATCTATATAATGTTTTATTAACAAAATTTATGTACGATGTACTCTGATTGTATGTCGATTGTGATAGGAAATGAAGATACATGAATCGCAAGAAATCATCAGTATGAAAAGAATCTAACTGAGTCGACAACTATGTAAGGTGATATCAATCTTGTTTATGATATTGTTTGTACTAAATTTAACTAATAACAACAATACAACCAAGCTTAACACATCTTAATGTTTAAAGTAAAGGTTGATTGATTTGAATGGGTGTGTGGTTGTGTAAGGAGCTCAAGAGACTCTTTACAAATAGAGAAAGTGTGAAACACTTGAAAACATCAGGATTCTACAAATAACATGGAAAGTTGGACTAAAGAAAGAACGATATCAATTTATAATTCAGGTTAAGAGATTACTAGAGATATGTAAAACACACTGTTCATTCATGTATAAAATTTCATATCACCATATTTATAGAAAGATTCTAAACAGATCTGGCATGAATATTCAATCATGGGTATGGGTATTCACAATGAAAACATCAACATGAAGGAATTCATAGCTGTGATGACTGAAATAAAATCACAGAATAGGGAGGTTCAAGGTAGGTAAAACCTGGTTGAAAATAAATGTACATATTCAAATAATAATCCCCCATATGAAATTACAAAGTTTATGTCTCAACATTTTAATATACAACTCTTGATCCCATACAAAATCTCTCTCCCTCTCGGTTGTAACCTTCTCCCCCTGTAGAAAATGATATTTAGGTCTTTAAATAGGACCCCGAGCTTCGTCAATTTATGCTAAAGCAAAGAATATCCTTCGAAAATGAATATTTCAGCAGCTCATATGCACTATTATCATACAAAGTGCTCCACAACCAATGATTATGATTTACTTTCTTACATATTACAAATATGTTGCACAGTTCCATGAAATTTGAATTCTTATGTATCTTTGGGAGCATGTCCTCTTATCCTCATCAATACTATAGGAATCAACTTCAAAGATTTGATGGAGCAATATTCTTCTTAGGGATGTGGTATGTATTCAACCTTCTTCCTTACGAGATTTAGAAATGTTTCTATATGGTAAATGATAACAATTTTAGTGCTTTCCATTACTTGTACTTTGTGGTAGATGGAGTAAATTTTTCTATCTTGAAGCAAGATTATCTCTAGAAATCATAAGTAGATGATCTCGCATTGTACATGAAGCCTTACTACATTATTTGAGTTTTTTGATATTATAAGTAATGCATGGAAACGGTTGCATAAAGGAAGATTATTTTATAATATCATGGAGTTGAATGTGTGAGTATAACCTTCTATTTATAGTGACATGCAACAAAAATCACAATTACTTCACTATGGTGTGATCACCATGGAATTCCTCCAAAGGTGGCGATATTCTTCAAACTCGTGATATCTCTCTTGGAAAGATCCTTTTTCATTGAAATGATGACAACGAACTAGGATCTGGAATATTTGGTGAATATTTGATGAATCTAGAAATGTATGTCTTCCACAATGATTTAGCAGCCATTAACTTAATAATGAAGAGCAGTCTAGATTTTGTAACAAATTGTAAAATACTATATCATTGAGATATGCTTGATATATGAAACACTTCCATTTGATATTTTTTAGCATTGGCTTTCACAATATTCATGTCTGATGTTGGAATTTATTTCTGGATGAGAGACCTCCATTGACATAATTCTTTAGAACAGGGATCTTAACAATGCGTACATATCTATCAATAGATGATACCTCTGTAAAAATGGAGAGTATTTTGTATATAAGTCTGTGCTATACAAAAACCTCCTTTGGTTTTTACAAATTCCTCTCTATTTGTTCAGAAATCATTTCCAAATATAATGGCTATAACAAGCAATTATTTAAATTTAAATCTAGAAAAATAGGCTTTAAATATCCATTTGAATATTAAAATCTATGAAAGGTGTTACAAACATGAGAGAGGGGTTTTTAATGGGACTGTTCTTAACAAAAACCTCTTTTGGTTTTAAAAAATTTACCTCCATATCCTCGGAATTAGTGCCTAACTTAAGTGTCTCAAACATGAAAATATAGGAAAAGATGCATGAAAATACTTTGTTTTGATACACTTTTCTTTAGGAACATGAATATTTTATACTTGGAATTTAAATGGAATTCACCAAGTTAAATATTGGACATGAGGAGAACTAGCCAGAATGACTGAAAAACTCATGGATTTCGTTAAAAATACTAGTGAACAATTTGAGGCCCTTCTTTGCATGCATACTACCCGAATAATTTTTTTTTTATGAAGCAGAATCTGTTATCAATATATGGATCTGTCTAGAGATGGATTCCTCTATGCGAGAATCCAAGAACATGCTTACCCTATTCCTTTTCCTCAAATCATTTCTGACATCTGCAAACTCTCATAAACTCTACTTACCATTCACTGCAAACCAGGATTGCTCTACAACTGAGAATAAAAAGCACTAGTGTTCTATATCCATTGGGATATGGAGTCATCTACGAAATCAACCTCTTCCACTTAATCTAGAAAATTGATAAACCTATTGAAAACTAACTTCATAATAAAAATCTGATCATATTGTACAATTTTAAGATTTAAGCAAATTCTCTGAAAGTGAGCTTATTACCTACGCTATCCTACTCTAACTCGATCTCCAATTTACTTAAGTAAATGAAAATTTCCATAACAACCATTCAAGTAAATTCATGACTAAAATAATCACATCTCTTCCTCTAATTAATAGATAATAACAGAAACATAACAACAACCATAAAAAACTTCTAAATAAAATCATACTCACCCATAAGTGCAAATTAAATGATGAAATATGAAATATTCAACGAATTAGAAAGATATGACTCCAATAAAGCTATTATTGTACCTTCAAAACCAAGATCACAATCATCCCAATTCAAGAAAATATGTCTGCCAATTCATACATTCCCCTTAAGTAGGAAAGGGATGACCTCCTTGTTCTCTCGAGAGCAACTCTTGATCATCAAAAGTGTGAGTTTCCTCTTTATAAAAATGATCACATGATAATTGTAAAGTAGGAGTTAAAAAACTTTTATTATGATCAACTATAGATATATAGTTATCTATACAAACATGCTTTACTACATACTCAAAATGAGTTAGAAAATGACCACAAGCATGATCCATAGAAAAATCTAAAAAAATTGTCAAATGTTGTCCCAAATTTGAATCATACTCACATTATTTCTACCCCTGTGCATGAAAAATTTCAAGAAAAGCTTTATCTTGAATCCTTTTTCAAGATCGAATGTTTTCCTTGAGTTCTTTAACATCGTCAAACAACTGTTAAAATGATTAATATTAGGCTTTCTCTTAGAAAAATGACAAGATCTGGATATAGAGTTGGTACGTAGTAAACCATGGAAACAGTCTCATAAGGTTGGATCTATAAAGGCATGTTGTAATAAATACTGCAAAACCTCCTATTAAAGGTAGTGATAGTTTCTTCCTCCTCTCTCCTCAAATCATGAAAATCATCCAGGTATTGATCAAAGGACTTATTCTCACCCCATACTTTGAGAATGCATAATAAAGATCATTCCAAGAACTAATGGAACAAGATTCCATATATTTAAACCACAAAGTATCCTCCCCAACCAAATATTTCTAAAATAATATCATGAAAACATCTTCATGAATAATTTCCAAATTATCAATGAAATTTTGAAAACTTCCCAAATGCTTCTTAGCTGTAACATGATATTTTCTAATAAATTGGGAAGATAATGAACAAATTTCAGAGGGTAAGGATGGAGGTGAGATGGCAACTTGAGAGGTTTAAACATTTTTTCTCTAATTCTATATTTAAATTCAGTGGGATGAAATTAAGGTTCAATCGGCTGATTGTGAACTTCAACAGTGATGATAAAAGGAAATGGATCAACTTTACTATCTTTAAGATGATAAGAATAATTAGGTTTAGGAGATATGGGTATTTGTACCTCATGTTGCACATGTATTTCAAATGAAGGAATGGGATCAACATCAATAATGCAAGAAGAATAAGAAATTTCTTTTTCCAAATAGGTATATGTAACTGAAAGTTTATGATAATTGGAGTAGACAAAACAAAAAATGATTCTTTTGACATGTAATGGAAAATACATGAAATAACCGATGAATAAGAACAAAATACCATGGAGGAAACTAACAAGATGATACCTATTATTTCCATTCATGTGTTTTCATCTCTCTATCAGTAAGATCCTTCTTCGAGTGGAGTCGTCCAGTAGATAATTACAGACAATTTTTGTGTCCTTCTCTTATTTACCATCAAGCGCTGGATCTATGTCATTCTCCCAAAGAAGATTGTTTCACTTTCTTCCTCGGCAATGACGCCAAAATATGTTTGTGCTAGATTTAAATATTGACTGCAAGAGAGCCAAGATTAACACATATTAATGTTCAAATTAAAGGTTGATTAATATGAATGGGTATATATTTGTGCAAGGAGATCAAGAGACTATTTATAGATAGATAAAGTGTCAAACAACTGGAAACATCAAGATTCTGCAAATAACATGGAAATATGGGCTAAAGAAAGAACGATATCAATTTATAATATAGGTTAAGAGATTACTGGAGATATGTGGAACATGTTCTTCATTCACATATAACATTTCAGATCACCATTTTCAGTAAAAAACATTATAAACATAGATTGCATGAATATTCAATCACAGGTATGGGAATTCATAATGAAAAAATCAACATGAAGGAATTCATCGCTGTGATGATTTTAAAAAAATCATAGTATACTCAGACTCAAGGTAGCTAAAACTTAGTTCAAAATAGATGTCCATCTTCAGATAACAAGCCTCTAGATGAAATTACAAAGTTTATGTCTCAAGCTTTCAATATACAACTCTTGATCTCAAACAAACTCTCTTAGCCTCTTGGCTGGAACCTCCTCCCCCTATAACAATCGATATTTAGGTCTTTAAATAGGACCTCAAGCCTCTTAAATTTCTGCTAAAGAAATGAATATCCTTGGAGAAAAGAATATTTCACTCGCTTCGTATGCACTAGGGTCATACCAAGTGCTCCACAACCAATTATCATGAGTTACTTCATTACATATTAAAAACCTATTGCACAATTCCATGAAATTTGAATTCTTCTGTATCACTGGGAGCTTGTGCTACTAGCAACAACCACATTAAATTAATTAATGTGTCTGAATACGCCGATAGGCGTAAATTTAAGTACATACTATAGGGAAAAACATTAATATAAAAAGTATGTGCCTAAATTTACGCCTATCGGCGTATTCAGACACATTAATTAATTTTATGTGGTTGTTGCTAGTAACGGGTGAGCCCATAGACATATCTACAAAGTATTAACTGAAATAATATTGTTTATTTAATTATTTAATTTAATAAATAATATAATTTATTTTATTTATTACCATGATATTTAGTTAATATAATGATTCTAATACTACTAAATTATATTATTTTATGGTCAAAATATGGTTATTGGTCAAAATATTGATGTGAAACTAATAAAATATAGTATTTTATTTATAGAATTTTATTAAAGTAAACATAAAATAACGAGGTTATTTTTATGAAAATAGAAATATTTAATTATTATATTTTATTAAATATGTTAATTAACAAGAAGGTATTTAATTCACATGTTATAAACAAATGTAATAAAGTATATCATCACAAATTCATAGTAACCTAGCCATAACGTTCCATAACATATTATTGATGTACCAAGTCAAGATATGTTCATTATTATGTTTTTATCTATATTATGTATTGTGTCACAGAACATATGAAGATCTGACGTCAAATCGTGAGCCAAATTGTGTCAATGTGACATACCCTTTGTTTAATTTCATAATGTGACAAAGACATTGTGGAATGCAAGCATTCAAATACGGCGTCTGAGGTTGGCAAATGGTTATGATAATCTTCCTTGAAAATGTCACATTGCAACGTTAGGATTTTTAATCAAAGAATAATATGTTGGTGAAAGTTTTTATTAGATTCTAATAGTACACAAGTTGTCTAATTGTCATCTTGCATTATCAAATCGTTCCCTAATCGGTTTTTTGAGATTATGTAATTCATTCTAATGTTGGATTGTAAGTTTTTTTCATAGTTGGGTCTAGCTATGTATGCAATGGTTTTCATGTTCTATTTTGACATACATAAAGTATTGATAGAAATATTATTGTTTAATTAATTATAATAAATAATATCATTTATTTATTACCACATTATTTAATTAATATAAAACATTAAATAAAACATAATATAGGTAAAATATTATTAATACAATGTTTTTCCCTATAATATATATGAAAAATATATCATGAAGTTAATTATATCCAATATTATTTATTTTATATGTTAAGCATACTTTATTATTTAATACTTTCACGATTACTTATTTTAATATCGATTTGTAATTAATTACATGATATCATTTAAATAATTTGTCGCAATATTACAATTAGTAAGACATTAATTTATTAATATTGGATATAAATCGCATATAGTTTGGAGATATTTATTAATATTAGGAAACAATTCATGTAATAATAATGTTTTTCTTATTTATTATAATAGTTTATACTATTTTAGATGGTAATAAAATAGTAATATTAATAGTTAATTAAGTGTAATTAAGTACTAATAATAATTATTGTTTAATTACACAATAATATTATTTTAAATGTTATTAAAATAATAATAATAATAATAGTTAACATGTCATAAATGTCACAATGCGACATAATGCTTATTAAATGCCCACTATCACATTATTAATGTGTCACATCTGTGGTTGTTTTAACATATACCAACCAAACACTATAACAAACCATGGCTTAACGTCGTAATGTGATATAACACTTGATAATGTTGCACTGAAACGTAAACCTTGATAAACATCACAATGTGACATAACGTTCTACATTCCTATGTAGAATGTGGACGTTACCTATGATAAACGTAACAATGTGACATAACGCTTTTTTCACACCCACTATTGCATTATTAATGTGTCACATCTTTAATTCTTTTAACATATACCAACCAAAACTATAATAAACCATGGCTTAACGTCGTAATGTGATATAACACTTGATAACGTCGCAATGAAACGTAAACCTTGATAAACATCACAATGTTGCATAACGCTTGATTAATGTCGCTAATGTAACATAACTGTGATAAACGTCACAATGTGACAAAATGCTTATTAAACGCCCACTCTCGCATTATTAATGTGTCACATCTTTGGTTTTGTTGACATATATGTAAGTCATTGTAATGTTGCACAATGATTAGGTGTAGTGAAATTTTGAGGTGTTAACTCTGTTTTGACATAAACGAAGGGTTATGTTCGATTGCGTTGTTTCTCTATGAATATATTGTATTATGGTTATGTTAATTAATGTGGTTCATTGCATTACAACATTAAAAGTAATTTAATAACACAAATATATGTTTAATGTATGAAGTGCTATGGTGGATCATCATAGTGAGTGAGCATCAAGTTGAATTGTGACATTGCTGTATGGTCATGATGGTTACTGGATTTTTGTTACATAATGCCATTAATTAAATTGTTTTGTAGTAGTTGGGTTTAGTTTTATTTTGAATTTCTTATTGCATTCTGAAATCGATGAAGGTCTATCTTGGATTTTGATGTTCATTGCTGCTTATGGTGCCTTGTGACATGCGGTGTATAGAAAGTCATCATAAATTACAAGATCGTTAGTTATGTTGTTTTCATTTGAACAAGGCATGAATGTCAATTGTGGAGCAAATATGGAATATCTTTGTTATTTCAAGTGGGAATAATTGTTATATAATCTGCAATGTTTGTACTGAGATGTTTTCCTAGACTAGAATACTGCAACAGTTGTTTAATTGATGTTTATTTAATGTGAAACTAAATTATTTTCTAAGCAGTTTTCGTTCCATATATTTTATGATTTGTGATATTTAAGAAAAAATAAAATTTTTAAACGAATACAAAAAGTAACAATTTCAATATAATAGTAAGCAATGCATCCATGAATATGATGTAAATGAATGTATGGATTGTTAAAATGAGGAAATCTAGGAATTTAATTGTAACAATTACATATGTTATTTAAATTGTTACTTGAGAAAGTGAAATATTGTATTGATTATTTAAATTGTAATTTGAGCAACTGATATATGCAATTGTTGAAAAACATTTGACATTATGTCAACTTAGTATGGAAAGTCATCATAAATTACCTTATCGTCAGTTATGGAATATCTTTGTTATTTCAAGTGCAAAAAATGTGTTCTTTAATGTGCAATGTTTGTTATCATACCGAGTTGAAATCGAATGCTTTGTTTATTCATTTGTTGATAATGCAATCTTTTAGTGTGTGAGGTCAAGATATGTAATATTAGTTTTACTATTTAAAATATTTAAAGTATTGTTTCCATTAAATTCTCGATATAGCCAATAAATTTTGATGTTATACAGTAAATAAATCTGTTTATTTTAGATAAGAAGAAATAAAAATAGTGATTTGAAGCAAAAAACTCAAACATAGCCACTCCAAATTTCCATATCCTTTATAAAAAGCTTCATGGGCTGAAGACATGTTTTATTTGAAACCAAAACATACCAAAATTTGCACAGATTGCAAAAACTAAAACATAGTTTTTTTTACAAAGACTCATAAACCTATTGAATTCCATGCCAAAATCCTATAGGGACTGAAACAATGTCAGAGGGAATGGGATAAGATCATTGAATAAAACCATGGTTGGAGTTAGAGGAAAGAAATTATTATACATGATAATGTTACTGCATTGATTGTTTGTTGGCAACAGTAGACAGTGATTTGGAAGCGATGATCTTTCATCAACTGCTAAATGAGTAACATTGCAAGTTTCCAAATCATAGTATATGAATGGAATTTCAACATTCTTGCACATCAATATAGAATTTTCAATTGCTTGGAATGGTAGATAGTTTGAACAATGTCTATTTATATTTCTGGTCATACCTTGTAAAAGGCTCCATCTTAACCCTTTACCATCCTCGAAATGACTATCTGTTTGTTGACCACAATGTTGACCGTGTTTGAAATCATGGATTTCATCTATGCACCATATACTTGTAAAACCATCATTCACAAGACATATCAATCGGTTGTAGTGTAAGGTCAGACACATAGATCATTTCCTACGCCCTATGTAAATTGAATGCATACCCCATATATTCATTTCAATGTTCATCGATTACAGTCTGTACATATATGAGGCACCTTCTTCAGAAGTTATTTTCACATGCAACCAATAAATTTTTCCTTTATAAAAAATAGCATCTTTAGGAGCAGTAGGTTCACCATCATTGCCAATTGTTTCTCTCCAAACTCTTTGGAGATTGCTACAGATAAAAAATTTAGGACCATGTTCAGTACGCTGATGACATACAAGTATCCATCCATGTTTTCGTTTACCAGTGTTTCCTATTAGAGAAAATAAACCATAGTCTCCTATATCAATAACTCCTATATCTCTTCACAATGTTTAGAGATTGATCGCAAACGAACCAATGTTGAAAATGGCACCCATAGGAGAATCATCTCTAGAAAATCGAGTGGTGGTAAACTCCAAATGCTTGGATCCATTTGCAATTAAATACATATTTATTACCAACATAAACATAATAAATTACAAACATAATTTCTTTGCATAACACAGACATAGTAGAACATAACCATGAACCAATGTCAGAAGACACCATAAGCAGCAATGAACATCATAATCGAAGATAACCCTTCATCGATTTTAGAATGCAAAAAGAAAATGAAAATAAAAATAAACCCAACTACTACAAAACAATTTAAATAATGGCATCATGTAACAAAAATCGAGCAACCAACATTACCATATTCCAACATAAACATAACGAATCATAAAAATAATTTCTTTGAACGAACACACAAAGCTATTTAAGCTACTCATAAATAAAATTAACTATACATAGTTATTACCAACAGAAACATAGTAAATTATAAAAATAATTTCTTTGCTCAACAGAGACACAGTAGAACATAACCATGAGCCAATGGAAAAAGACACCATAAGCACCAATGAACATGAGAATCCAAGACAACCCCTCATTGATTTCAGAATGCAAAAATAAATTCAAAATATAAATAAACCCAACTACTACAAAACAGTTTAATTAATGGCATCATGTAAAAAAAATCCAGCAACCAACATTACCATATTGCAGTAGAAACATAACAAATCATAAAAATAATTTATTAGAACCAGCACACAAAGCTATTTAAACTACTTATAAATAAGATATAGGTTGACAACAGATTACTTAGGAACAAATCAAAATTCAAAATATTATTCAAACTTATAAAATATCTTCAACACATTTAGATAACTGTATGCAATGATAGACTGAATAAATACAAGGATGCGAATAGAAAGAAAAGGGACTCTCACTATTTTTTTTATATAGATGGTGATGACAGTGGCTCAACAATCTTTTTATTTTCTTGGCATGACACCATGAATTTTCTTTGCTTTTTTTCAGTATTTTTTTTGGGTTTTCTTTCCAAGATCACGAATTCTGTTCTTCACCAATCTGTGGTTAGGCTCATATTTTATTGCATCCTCAATCTTGTCATATACCAACCCAAAACCTGAAGTTCTTTGTCCATACGTATGAAAACCGTAAATAAATATTTGTTGTGTACCAGTAATGCCAAATTTCTTCCCTATCTCCTTTTGAATTTCTGGTTTGGAAAGGTTTCCTCTTCCAGGATGTAGAACATGTATATGAAATCAAAGCCTCAACCTTGGTTCATCTATGAGGTGTCTGATGCATACTGTTGGATGATGTTTGATTTTTTTTGCATCCATTTTTTATTTGGATTTGACACAAAGATCTGGAAAATAAAAACATATATGGTTTTATGAATTTGAACATAATGTTAACCAAATAATACAATAAACAACATTGGAGTAAATGTGGCATAAGCACTAAAACTCTAAGATATCAATAACAATTAAATCATACAATATAACAAAATGTAAGTTGCATAAAATGGTAACATGCATGGTCATGGTTATATATGTCAAAATCATTGGCATGCCATCTCATAATCTATCATTCAATACTGTTTTTCTAGCACATTTCATCAGTACATTCACATTTAATCGATAAAACCAAATTAAAAAAATTACATTTAGTTGTGAGGATCTTATGAAAAAAAATAGATAACTAACTATATCTTTACTCTTTCAACACATAGAAAAGAATATGAAGAACAAAAATCCAAATAAATTAGTAAAAAAAATAATGGCTGCCACTATGTTTTTATGTCGTAATACAACTTAACAAATGCTTGTAAATTGAATTGTAATTGAACATATTGAAAAAGTGTATGTTAACATATAGGAAAAAATCTTATTCTCGACAACTATATGAAAAGACAATGAATAAATAGAGATTAAACTCTGTTAGTTTGTAAATTGGTTTGTTCTCTTGAAATCTATATTTCTTCCTACCAATTCAAATAATAACAACGAAACATGTCAATATAAATATCTATACAATAAACAATAAAGTTACCTAATAACCTAATAGTTGTGATCTTTAAGCTGAAATGGATTCCAACCGTTGTTCTTCTTTTTTCCTGATTGTAGCATATGCACTTTTCTCCATTTTTGAATACCTTTCAAATGTAAACGACATAGATATTCGTAAACCGTCAATAGATTTTACCCTTGAAATTGCTGTGAAAGTTAAACCTTGCCTCTCTGTGATACCGATATCAATGGTTTCCCTTTGTAAAGTCAAACCTTGTGATTTGTGTATGGTAAGAGCCCAAGCCATACGCAATGGGAGTTGCTTGCGATTTTCCTCCAGAAAAAGGTGTTATTGGAACAATTTTGGGATATTTGATGTCCCATGGTAAACCAATGTAATCATCAAATGAGACTGTAGCATACATTGGCAGTTGTGGTGGTTTGGATCCATCAGAGAAAACAAAAAATTTAACTGTCCCAAGTGCTCCATTTACCAACCCTGCTTCCACCCACAAGTTACACGTCAACATCACTCACTGAACAAGACATAAAAGCACTTCTTGTTGAGGCTGGTCATCATCAGCATTAGAAAAATATTTATTCTTCGTATGTTCAGCAACGCATCGTGCTATAGGAATTCCATGTGACTTTAGCATGCATCGATTATGTACATTTACCAAGCTGTTCATAGGAAACAAATCGATTTATGAATTGAAATTATTACTTTCAGTACCATCCATATTTGCATCTGTTCATGACATTAAAAGATCCCAATCATCCATTGTTGGGTTTGCATTTCTAATGTTGGTTAGCAACCTCTTAAATTTGACATGATTTGGATCTGTGCCTTGTTGACGAAATATCGTGTCCAATATAACAACCTTTCTGAAATATTTCCATAACACCCTGCCAGTTGTGTTTCCTATGTACAATGGTTTATCTTTGACAGGAGGAAACTGCCCAAGATCTCCAACAAGAATCAATGATCTCCCACCAAAAGGAACTGACCTTTTTTTAGGAAATGCCTCCCGAAGACATGAATCAATTTGTATGAACAACCTTGGCCCAATGAAACTCATTTCATCAATTAAAATGTGTGTAACATATCACATTTATTCTTGCAATACAGAAAGTGACTGAACCTGTAAATATTTGAAGTCTTTAATAGGGATTCTAAGGGCCGAGTGAATTGTTTTGGCTCGTATATTGAACGCAGCTATTCCTGTAGGTGCCAACAATAGCAAAGGGATTTTTCCATTTATGGAATGCATTGAAAATTCATGTCCAAGAAATTGTATAAGGTAAGACTTTCCTGTCCCTGCAGTTGCTTGAATTATCATCTTCAGCGGGTCTGCATTAGGTCCTTCATGGAAATGTTCAATAATAGTTTCGAAACAAACACATTGCTTATCAGAAAAAGAGGATGGAGAAGCTGACCTAGAATGTGAGACATCTAGTATGGATCCTCTTGAGCGTACATTTTTTATGAAATCTGTTGGGTCCTCTAAGTTTCTATTCCAACCTATAGTACTATTCCATGCATGGATCAAGTCAAAGTCTCTGTGACCAAGAGTATCAATGTCTGAAACTTGAACAGTATTGGGAGGAACAAGACGTGACAACATCTCCCACTCATCCATGTTATTCTTATGAATCACTTCATCTTCATGTGTATTGTCATCTTATTCATTGGTATCTGGTTCTAAAGGTATCCTATTGACATGCCAAGCTCGATATCTAAGGATCCCCCAGTTATGAATATTAATTTCTATGCTGACTCCAATATCAATCTAAATGTTTCTAAATGGTTTATAGAGAAGTAATTCACTAAGGCAAAATGACTGAAAGGAATTTGAATTGTTGTTAGGAACCTCACAGAACCGTGGCCATACATGAACTATCCCAGGTGTATCTCTTGGATTCCATGGTTCTCTCTGACGTCGACTAATAAAAGACCATGATCGTGCAGTTTCAATCAAAGATAAGTGCTCCAGAAATGAAGGTCTCTTTTAGTAGTGTTCTAGAAACCCAAACCCTGTTGGGAATTTGTTGTTATCCGAGTTGAAAGAAACTCTTTTGAATATTTTTCTGCCAACATTAACTGAAACAAAGCTACGGCTAGAAATAACAAGAGGAAGCTTTAACAACATATGACAGGTTTCTTGTGCTCCTATATCTCTTTCCACAATTGTTTCAGCAAGAAAATTTTTATATGCACATATAGAGGGAATGTCAAAGCCTAATGACATTGGAAATTCTTGTCAACATGTCTTGATAGCTTTCTGATCTTCTCTCTAATTTTGAAGCATACTTTGCAATGTATTTCAAAACTGCATGATGTGAAATAACCGACTGGCAATCAACATTGGCACGCCATATTGAAAGAAGAGGAATGTTATGGACATTTAACCTATCGTCGTTGCGAGCAGGTTCATATTTTTTGTGTCCTTTGTCATTGACAAATATTTTCGACTGGTCTTGAAATTCCCATGGTGCATTGTATCGGCACATGTAGGAGGAACGTTTTTTACGTAAACATGAATGAACACTGCATCTTGTGTGTCATTGCACTCGATTCACTAGTTGCTCATAATCGTTAAGGGGATCTGTCTTGAATATTTCATTGGTATCCAATAACCAAGGATCTTCCTTTGGAGGTCAATGAATATATATATTCATGTGGTGAGCATCACGAGGATTCCATGCTATTACATAGTTGTCAAAGTATCGTCTTGCTACATCAACTCTTATCATGTCTATCCAATCCAGTTGTTCCATGTATGGTGCACCTTATAACCACATAAATCCATGGATATGTGCCGATCCCCTATGTTTCCATTCATACCTATGAAACTCATCATGTTTCAATAATATTAGCTTGCAACAAAATTTCAAGTAATAATCTAACATGTTAGATTAAAAAATAGAATAAGGAAACGACATACCTGTACCAGTAGTATTTAGCATGAAGGTATTTTATAATGATTTCATTACGGAATATACTGAAATGTTCATGCATATAATTTGCAACAATATGTGGATAGTTTATAACATTATCGGTTCTCCATCTATTTCTGTTCTGTGCAAATACAGGTGCAGAATTGGGCATAACTTTATGTAGGTCTGGCCACTTGGTATCAGCTGCACTCAGAGTGAACAACAAAGTTGGGAAACCTATTTGTGATATCATGTCAGTAAGCTCACTGTGACATATGTTCTAGTATTCCTTCATTCCTCGAAGACATGAACTAAAACGCATCAATTGTTCAGCTAATTTGGTGTCAGGGAATTCAATGAGCTCCTTACGTAAATCTTCAATTGTGGTAGGTATGCCATCTTCAATGTTTTTTTTCATGAATACAATAGTTGTTCCTTGGCTTCGATGTCTCATTATCATGTTCAATACAAAATACCAAAACCTTGGATGTTTTCCAAACCTTTGATCACAATATTTAAGTAGGTGCAACCCATACTCATTTAAGCGGACATCCTTCAAACATGGTTGCAACCAATAAGCAGTTCCCGTGGGAAACAATGTTGGAAATGCCATGTCTAACAAACCTTCTGTGTTGTATTCATTTATTGGAGACAAACCAATCTCTGGGCATTCCATATCTAAATCTGACAAAGAAGATTCTTTGTTAACAAAGTTTCCTATCTCCTCTATCTCTCTTTGTGCATTTGGAATTCTAGTTGTAAAGGATGAAGGATGAGTTTCAAGTCGATGAGTTCCAAATCTATCAATGTCTGCATCAATCTCTTGTGAGTCAGCTATGTTAGAGTTGATATAATGCAATTTAGAGGAGACATCTATTGGCTGGTATGGGAGACATATGACTGATTCTGGATCAACTTCAACATGTTAGTAATATTTGTCCATCCGTATTTTGTAATGCAATGCATCCATTACTCGCGACCTACTAACAATGTAATCATAGTGCTTGGATGGAGGCCCTTCTCTCCTGACAATTAATATGTCTAGGTTTTCTATTCGACGAGGAAGATTATTAACAATTGAAACAATATCATGTGGGAAGATAATTGTATGGCCACTGTATTTATATTGACCTACACATGCATGTGTGACCTGTAGTATTGGATTCACTCGTGCTATTAACATTTCTTCAACCTATGTCAAAATTGATAAAATAGGAGGTTGTTTTCCAGGATTCATGTTGTTATCTCGAGAAAAACGATGGATACCACGCTCTTTCCTACATCTCACACAAATAGGTCCTTCATCTCATCTAAAAACATTCATTCCAGGGTATGATTCATGACAAACATTACACATTTGCACAATTGACAATTTATCAATTTCGGCGCGAAATGCTCGATGGAAAGAGGACATTTGTTGGAAAAATTCAACCATGTTTCTTAATGTATGTATATTTAAACCTGGATCTTGAGCATGGACGTTACCATTCAATGCAAAGTGAGGCGAGACGTTTCGACATCTCTCTCCTCTGTTGTTGTGACGATGTAGATTCCTGACTTGCCTTCGTCGAGTACCATCGCCTGAAACCTGACCCAAATTGATTTCATCATTAAAATTATAATGAAGGTTGGTTTCCATCATATTGTTCAGATGAGTTGGGGTTTGAATGTTGTTTCCTCGACGAGCCTCGATGCTATTATCCTGAAAAGTGAAAATGTAGTTGTTAAATATTATGTCAAATCTTCTGGTAAGATCTAAATATGGAAGTTGTGTACGAATAGGCTGAGTAAGACCTTTGATGTTCCAAGAAAAATAGTCCTTTATACATCTCCACTTGGTCTCCTGATCATGATCTTGTTTTGAATCATTGCTTGATCATTCATTGCTGTAGAATTGTTTTCCCGATTGAGGTCCATGTTCTTCGGTTGGCTACACACAACATAATTTTGACCGACATTTTGTAGAGAGTCATTGTCACCAGAAGACAGAATGACATTGATTGATTTCATATCGTTTCGATAATTATGTCCATGGATGCTACTATCCTAGAATTTCAAAACGATTTCAGATTGAATTATTGAACATGAAGATGAAATAGTATTGTATCTAATACTAGCTTATTTTGATCAAGGTCAAATGCATGGTTGTTTTCATGGATAGGTGAAACAATACCTTGGTTGTTCCAATAGAAATAGTTCTTGCTAGACTAGACATTTGCAAACTGGTTTTGAGTTGATTTTGAAACCCTTGATCTTCATTCGTTAACAATGCATTGTTTGCGTGGCTATGTGAGTCATTCATAGTAGACTTGGAAATCGTCTCCTTTGTTGTTCCAAGAGAAATTGTTGTTATACCACTGCTTCTTTCAGCTGTATTGGTGTTATCATTTTGTACTGTTTCATTTTGATTTGTATACATAGCTTCCTTGTGCTCATCAAATGATTGATTCGGAAAATTGTTGCGAGTAGTTATCTAAACATTGAACATGTATGTAAGTATATCTATATTGTACAGATAGATTCTTTTTTAAATATAGACAATGCCATGTAATCCTTATACCTCGATGCCATGATTAGAAAACGTTTAGCCCAAAGTATGATCTACGAAAGGTTCAATAACTTCATTCAACCTTTCGTTATAGTTGTTGCTATATTTTGGAGTTGATGATATAAATTGACTTCGGCAATTTGATCTCCTCATTATATCTGATATGCTCTGGAATTTAGTGGGCTCCCCCTGAGAATCAATGACATTTGCAAAGGAATGACCATGTCGTTCTCTTATTTGTTCACCAATTTTCTCACTATTCTCTTGGTATATTAAACAAAATTTTATATTAATGCCTTCCTTTCTTTTATTATAGTGTTTTCGTGAGGATTCATTTTTTGTGTGACGCGATGTTTCCATCAAGTTCTTCTCACTGCTCCAATTATTATTTTTCTCTGATGACATATCTACATGAGCATAAAAAAATTAGTTTATGTCAAACCATATTAGTGTACAAAGTCATGTTACAGGTATAGCAAAAAGGAACACAAACATAAAAGTTTTCAACTTTATTTAAAGATTATCTTATAATATTTCTAAGAGTTTTGAGCTTTATTCAAATATTAGCTTATAATATTTGTATTGCCGAAGATTGCCAAGATATAAAATAATATTGTAAGCGTTGTTTTGTATCCAAGAAAATAAAAATTGGCATGTATGAATAATTTCTATTTCATAGAGAATGTAAATTGGAAAACATTAGAAGAGACAAATCCAATAAGCATGGTAATGAAGTATTGAAGATGTCGATTTGCATAAGTACAGGTAAGTAAAATTCCATATGTAGCATTGACTGCCAAAAATCTGGTAAAGTAGGCTGGGAAGAAATATTTGAATAAGTATGATTAAGAACCATCCAAACATGTCAACTTGCATAACATACATGTAAGTTACATGCCATATATGTTTATATTATCCCATTGAAAACACATCATCAATAGAATCCATGTTTGGGAAACTTAGAATGATTGATATTATTAATTCTTGCACATGATCTAGGAACTAAGAATCAAAATCATGAAAGAATTATTAACAAATACTCATGAATTGGAAATAACTGGAATACCAAATAGGTTTCCTCTCTGTATATTATATAAACAATAAAGGATTACAATTTCCATGCATAGTAATAGCTTAACTCCATGAAGAATTCAAATACCTAAGGAGACAATTCAAATTCAATGAGTGAGTCTAGCTTAACTGACTCTTTGCCATGCAATCTCACTCAGTTAACCACTTGACCAAAACCCTAATTGACTCACCAAACCCTAACTGAAGTTGGAGTGCAATAAATGACTGAATATCAACTGAAGGAGATCAAACACATGTCATAGAAATCCAACCATCAAGTGCTAGTCCTGCATGACTCCAATGAACTCTGATGAGGTTAACTGAAGCTGAACTGACCATCAGAAGTTGGTGGAGGCGCCTTGTTAACTCCAGTTCATTTAATAATAATAAAATAATCATTAAATAATATATTTAATGAATGGAGGCACCTTAACTGACTGTAACTGATTGGTTTAACTGATTGTAACCACCAGTTAACAGTTAGGTGCATTAATGTCACACAGATCACCCCTAGAGTGCTCCAGTTAGCCTCCTTGACTGTAGGTAGGCATGGGACTGACTGGGATGATGGTAATTAATGCTCCTTGATGTCAATTAAACTTAGGATAGTGGTTTAACTAGGCCAATTTGACTGAAAAAGTGAGTATGATGGTAAATGTCTCCAACACCCCCCCTTAAGCTATACTCAGGAAGAGTTAGAAAACATAGATGCATAAAATGGTAGGGCCCTGGAAACAAAGGCTATAGGTCACCTTGTATAATAAAGCAACTGAAACAATGCTCAAAACAAACTAGGTGAGGAAAATACGGAAAACCCAGTGGGAAAAAACCCCCCCTCAAGCTGAACACTGAAAGTAGTCTGGATCACCCTGATGAACTCACCCCCAACAGTGAACGAAGGTAAGTGAACTTATTTTATTAAAAGCTCTTGGTGAAGATGTCTGGAGGAATCTTCCACTTTGGAAGAATAACAATGCACTCAACTGGATCAGAAATATAAACAGCTGCACGGTGAAAACTGGACCCATGTAGAGCAACTGAAATCATCTGAAGCTGAGAGCAAAGGTTCTTGAGGATTCAAACCATGTGTGGAACACTCAAGAAACTGATATTTTTCAGCCTTGAACAGCAAACCATGAGTGGTAAAATCAGCCCCAAATATTAGGAGCAAGTGTCCATGCGGATGCAGAATGTCTTCCTCTTTACTAGTTCTGCGAGGAGATGAGCTTGTGACCAAAGGTAGAAAATCCCTGGGACTCTGGAGAGCGAATGCTTGAGCTCCATAATCTGATATAAATTCTTAAATAGATAATTAATCACAAAATAAAATATCAGCAACCTCACAGGAGGAAACTAACACCAAATCCCCAGCAGCAAATGTGAAGAAGAACTGCGGTACTTGATTTTTCACACTGGAATTGGTGAGAGCAGCTACAAGCATGACTGAAAGCTCTTGGATTTTAAAATATGAACAAATTAATATCAGATCAGAATTTAAATCATATATAAATAATTTCATAACAGATCCAAAACTATTAAATGAAATCAAATCCCCAGTAGTAGTTTTGAAGGAGACTTGCGGTACTTGTTTCTTCACACCGTTGATGAGAACAGCTACAAGCAGTACTGAAGGTTTATGAACTTGAAATTTTGAACCAAGAAATATCAGATCAGATCCAAATAATATCATATCAGATCCAATAAGGTTCATATCAGATCCAAAATTATGGTCAACCGAGACGGTGGATGCACAGTTTTCTTCTTCTTCAAAATTCTGAATTTTGGTGCATGCAATCCTGCAGGATTTTGCTGGAAGATCTAGATCATGGGGAGAAAATGTGTTACTCTTATAATCTGACATTTTTTCCAAAATATCCAAGGTATTACATATTTTCACACCAGCATCAACATTAGCAGAAGAAAAATCAAATTTATCTTCACTTTCGGAAGCAATTACTGGTAAATTTATCACAGAATTCAAAGGAAAATCACTAGTGAATGTTTGCATGGAAGTGCAGCAGTGTTTTTCTTCAATATCAGAGATTTGAATGTCTTCTTCTGTTTCAGCAATATGAGAAGATGAGATATCAGATATCTCATGAACTTCTGGAGCATCAGGAGAAGGAGTCACTTCATGGAGACTTTCTTCAATTTGACTTGACTGTGTAGAAGATTCTACTTCATCTTCATCTTGAACAACTTCATCAGAGAGAGTAGTGGCCATGAATTTTGAGTAAAGAACTCTTGTGGTGCTGGATGTGATCTCCAAAGTACTATAATGATCCTCATTGTGCTTGCCAAAGGCTCTATCCAATATTGGCCAAAAATTCTTTGGGTATTCAGTATAACAAGTAAGCTAGTACAAGCTATCATCAAGGGCCAGACATATTGCTCCAAAAGCTCTGTCACCGTCATTTAGCCAGTCATTCTCATTCTCATAAGTCTCTCTTCCAATTCCAATAGACACCTCATAGAGACCCCGTCTCTTCAGAGAGGCAATCATCTTCAACTTCCATTCCGAATAGCTTGTGAATGGGGTGAGAAGAGGGATTGATGAGTCCATTCGAAGTTGTACCTGTTAAGACCTATAAATCAAAACAAAAGGGGCACCATAAGGTCGGACAGACTGCACATTTAGGATTTCATCACACCCAGCATAGTCAATCAAGCAAGCTTGATCAACAAGTTCTTTACTTGGGGTATTAAGTGGTAAGCCTTGGCTTTTGGTGCAGTGCTGGATTCTTGAGCTATTGCTCACTTTCCATGGAGAAATATGTCAAAAATATTGTTCTTGAGAGATTGTTCTTCGTCCCGCCGTAATCTCTGATACCATATTAATTCTTTCACATGATCTCGGAACTAAGAATCAAAATCATCAAAGAATTATTAACAAATACTCATGAATTGGAAATAACTGGAATACCAAATAGGTTTCCTATCTGTATATTATATAAACAATAAAGGATTACAATTTCCATGCATAGCAATATCTTAACTCCATGAAGAATTTGAATACCTAAGGAGACAATTCGAATTCAATGAGTGAGTCTAGCTTAACTTACTCTTTTCCATGCAATCTCACTCAGTTAACCACTTGACCAAAACCCTAATTGACTCACCAAACCCTAACTGAAGTTGGAGTGCAATAAATGACTGAATCTCAACTGAAGGAGATCAAACACATGTCATAGCAATCCAACCATCAAGTGCTAGTCCTGCATGACTCCAATGAACTCTGATGAGGTTAACTGAAGCTGAACTGGCCATCAGAAGTTGGTGGAGGTGCCTTGTTAACTCCAGTTCATTAAATAATAATAAAATAATCATTAAATAATATATTTAATGAATGGAGGCATCTTAACTGACTGTAACTAATTGGTTAACTGATTGTAACCACCAGTTAACAGTTAGGTGCATTAATGTCACATAGATCACCCCTGGAGTGCTCCAGTTAGCCTCCTTGACTGTAGGAGAAGGCTAAGTTAGCCTCCTTGACTGTAGGTAGGCGTGGGAGTGACTGGGATGATGGTAATTAATGCTCCTTGATGTCAATTAAACTTAGGATAGTGGTTTAACTAGGCCAATTTGACTGAAAGAGTGAGTATGATGGTAAATGTCTCCAACAGATATGTTGTCTACAAGCTCAACAACACTTAGGTGTGTTGGATTTTCAAGTTTGGATAATGCAGAATCCAACATTCTATCCTCGCTTACAAAATTAGAATGTGCATCGATGAAGTCATAGAAACCAAAAGTAAGATGGTCATATTTTCACATGGGCAAGTAATGATAAAGTGCTGCAACAGAAAAATATCCATTGCATTTGCCATTAATTCCCGAGGTCAAATTAGACATGATACTCCATCACAATCCACCTTCTAAAAATCCATTTCTTATCGAAGAATTTGTTGAATCGTTTTGATTTTTTTTTGGTTCTATAGACCACATTGTAGTTCTCCCATCATTGATAAAACAAAGAAGCTCATTGCGATAACATGCTAGGCTAATCGATAATGTTGAATTCGAGTGTGGAGTAAACTGGAACCCCCATTTGTTATCCTCAAGATCTATCCAACATAGCTTGTATATACATATATTATTATCTCTAGAAACCACATGACTATCCGCCCATAACATTGTTTCATTATACAATATGGGATTTTTGGGCCGCAAAACATCGCCATTGATAGGACATGTTTGTGTCCACTGCATATGAATATTGCTGGAAATAAAATATTTTGTTTGAAATTCTGTATAAATATGTTTCAATGCTACCCAATGGTATTTTTGTTGCTCAAAATTTTTCAACAATGTAAAGAAACCCTACAAATGTACAAGTCTTTGTGAATGGATTGGCGATGTAGTAGTTTCTTTTTTGATATAAGATACTGAAGGATGAAATTGCAACAATTGAACCACATGTGGATTCAATTTTGTAGTCATTGTTTAGGACTTGCATAGAAAGAGATGAAGATTTTCCTATTTGGCTAATGTAATGGCCAACGAACTGATGTCTACTAGAAGAGCCAAAACCAACCAAAACTCCATATTCTTTTGTTTGATTGTGTTTCCATTGTGAGATGAAATTGTTTTCAGACACAATACAATTCCAACCTTTGCAAACCATTTTCAAATGGATAATCATAGATAAAGGAAACCAAAGAAAGATCATTTCAAGTATGTCTATTGGCAGATATTTCCAAATCGCAGAGACCATGTCCATTTCTATAACACAAAATAAGAGAATCAGTTAGCAAATGGATTGATTTAAATATGCCTTCAGTTCCAAATACTCATAAATCACAGGTTTTTTTTTGCAGGCATAAGTATAATTTAAAAGCGTTAGACTAAGGGAAACATTTTTTTGCATGTTACTTGTACAATTGAAGTACAATATAAAATAACGAAATGTAAAGATGATCGCAAAAAAATACATACACTACAAGAAAACATAACATCCACAATGGATATTATTTGGTGCAATATAATTTTTTAGATATATATATATATATATATATATTACATGGATGTAGATAATATAAAAAGATGATCAAAATTCACAAAATATGCAAAAAAAACAATTTTTTTGCATATTGTTTACATGCCATAATGCTCCAATGACTCATCCCAATTTGTAGGAAAAGGGAGTAAATCGTCGAATGCTTTCATGCTTGGAGTTAGAGGGAAAAAATTTCTAGACATTACAATGTTGGTACATTGGATGTCTACTGGCATAGGCAATCGATGACTTCAGAGCAATGATCCTTCATCGGGTCCTACATGAGCATCCCTGCAAGTGTTGAGGTCATAATATATGTATGGGATTTGGCCATACCTACACATCAGAATAAAACTCCCCACAGCCCGAAATCGAAGGTACCTTGGACAACGTGTATTTATATGGAGGGTCATAACTTCTAGAAGGGTCCATCTCAAATCTCTTCCAAATATCCAAAACCCGTGCACCTCTTCAACTGCAGATGCACCAATCCTAAGATCTATCATTTCAGTTAAGGACAATATAGTTGTCCTACCATCGTTCACAAGACATAACAGTTGGTTTTGATGTATAGTCAAACACATGGATCATTTGATGCGTCTTGTATTAATTGCATGACCAACCCATTTGTTCAATCCAATGTCGAGTGACCACATAGTATAGGAATATTGAGCATCTTCCTCTGAAATGATTCTCATATGTATCCAATATATTTTTCCATTAAAAAAAACTGCATCTTTAGGAGGTGTTGGAATGAAGTTAGTTGCATCAATTTCTCTGCAATATCTATTCACATTGCTGGACACAAAATTTTTTGAACCATGTTCGTTCTCTTCATGACGAACAACTATCCATCCCTATTTGTGATCACCGTTGTTGCTTATGAGTGTGAAGAATCCAAGCACTCCAATTTCAATCACGCATATATATAAAAATCGTCCTTCGAATGGGTTAATAATAAAGTAGCGCTTGTGACCTGGCAATGAACAAAACATTGATAGCAAAATATTTGAACCAGCCGTGTATTCAACTGAATAATTGTTTTCTGGATTGGTAATATGCAGAAAAGACATATGGACTACAGAATTTATAAACTTATATAGTATTTGGATCTCGTATGGGCGCCAGACTGCAACAAAAAAACCAACTTCAGTTATGTGATTGTTCAACCAAGAAGTTATAAATGCTCGTTGCCACAAAATTGCTTGGAAATGTTTAGAAGTTGATCCCAACTAGATCAATGTCGAAAAAGGAACCCACAACAAAATCAATTCCAATATCTCCATTGGAAACAAACTCCAGATGGAAGGATCCATTTGTAGCTATATAACAAAACAATGAAAAAACATGTGGTTATGAACAAAACCAATAAAATTGAAAAAATATTTATTTTACCATTTTATACATGGAACATAAAATCATTTGTTGACATAGAGCAATGTCTATGTCAAACAAAATTGATCTTCCAATTTCAATTTTGAGGTCATTGACATGTCATTTATGAGTCCAACATCCAAAAGTGGATGTTACAGTGATAAACGACATGTAAATGTTACGTATCCTATGTCTAACATCTAACAATGGAATGCTAAATGAGATCCCTCAACTTTTCATTTATAAATGTGAGTTCTACATCCAAATTTGTTTTTTGGTTGGGCCACATATATGTTCATCAAAACCTAATATATCATTTTCAGGTTTCTCATGATTATAGATATTGAGGTCATTGACATGCCATTTATCAGTCTAACATCCAAAAATTGGATGTGCAAGAGGGGCCTCACCAATTGGCTGAGCACATGTCTCTTGACTTATGACATGATGACACCTCTCTCTCAAATGGTATTCATAAATTTATAATTTATGAATACCATGGGACAAACCTAATGTATCATTTTTTAGTTTTCTGATGATTATAAATATTGAGGTCATTGACATGTCATTTATCAGTCTAACATCCAAAAATTGGATGTGCAAGAGGGGCCTCACCAATTGGCTGAGCACATGTCTCTTGACTTCTGACATCATGAAACATCTCTCTCAAATGGTATTCATAAATTTATAATTTATGAATACCATGGGACTCTGGACTAAATTTTTTATATAAAAACAACAAATAACTCTGATTCAT
>LPNX010882174.1:778824-943746 GCA_001517045.1 Pseudotsuga menziesii
ATTCTTTATATTGACTTGTACCCCTAAATAACCGGAAAGATGTATCCCCTTAAATACCTAGAAATATAAGGAGGTCCAATATCCCCTTAAATACTTGGAAATATAAGGAGGTCCAATATCCCCTTAAATACTTGGAAATATAAGGAGGTCCAATAGAATAACAAAACCTCTAATTGTAAAATATAAGGAGGCCCAATAGAATAACAAAACCTCTAATTGTAACCAAGTTCATCAATGAATCCTTTGAGGTTAATGAGCTTTGTTGCATGTGCTATAGAGTCTAGGGTTTTGTAGAGTTGTACCTTTACTGGTACTACTTGGTTCCTTGGTATCTAAGAATGATCTCCCCATGTGTTGTGTCAAACATGTATTATAGAAACAAAACAAATCCAGGATTCCATAAATGTCATCTCTAATTCATTCACCATTCATCATGATCAAAATAGCAGTGAAAATAATGAAAATAATAGCCTGTAAATAAGTCATGCTGAGTATATTAGAAAGCAAAGCGAGACATGCGCTTTTAACCTAGACGAAGGAGGTAATATCCATGATTCCATAGAGGAAAGGTCTTACAGCTTCAATGCATTGAATAATAAGGGTAATCATCAAATCGAGATAAAAGTAAAAAATAAAAAATAAAAAATCCTAACTATATAAAGATCAAGTACTGATATAATTCAGGCACAAATTTAAGTATGATTAAAGTTTTGCCATTAGTTTAGTTCATGCAGAAGCATAATTTTATGTTTTTCTATAAATCTAACCAAACTCAAGTCTTCTTTAAGTATTCTTTAATCACACAAGTACAAAGCCTCCAAGAAAACCCTATTGCTAGCCGTTGAAGCTTCAAGAACATCCTAGGAGTTGAGAATACTTAAACCTTGGTTCTTCTTCTCTCTTAAATCGAAAAATCAAATGATTGGAAAATGATATTATTGATGTTTTTTAATAAATACATTTCACAATTTTTCTAAATAAATATGTATAATTCCTAATTTAAAATGCATAATACTTATGGAGGATAATATAATCATATAAAGAATAAAAAAATAAAGTGATATATAATTTGAGAGAAGTTCAGATTTAATATCTTGATCTTTCAAAGATCAAGATATTAAAGCTGAACTTCTATCAAATTATATATCACTTTCCCTCTAGGTTGGAATGGACCATTTTCATCAAAATTCTTAATGAAATTCACAAGAAGCAGCTAGTCCATATGGAAGTAAATTAATCATGGATGATAATCACGACATGCACATTCAGAAATACAATGACAAGGAATTGTTCCAAGAGCAGCAATATCATTATAGAAGTGAGCAGCAGTCATTCAATGAATTGCAATAATATAGTGACCTTGTATTAAAAAAAGTTGGGTCAGGCCAAGCATACATATGTACGAGTCTCCTAATGTTATCTATATAAAGAGACCACCTTCAGATTATTAAATCTTAGAAATGAAATTGTTAAAGAGACCACCTTCAGATTATTAAGTTACATTGGCACGCAAAAGCGAGACACAATTTCCAGGATCTTGACCGTTGGCAATATGCGCCATTTCCTGGACTAAACCTCTATTGGATAGAATAGCCCACTATAACACTAAGCAAACCTTACAAATCTAAGAAAAAATCAACATATCCATCTAGAACAAGATTTGTATCACTCTTAAAAGAAGATAATATAGTTAGAATATCATAAATAGTAGCCTTCTCATAGATATCCCTATTGTCCTCCTTTGTTTCCAATGTTGGGAAAAATAAAGAAGCTTAATGATATCGTCTTTATTAACACCTTTTGATACATGTAATTATTAGTGATACATTAAAAATTTTGGTGGAGGTGAAATATGGTAAGACAGAAGTGATCCTTAATCTAGATGAAGAAATCCGAAAATTAAAGAGTAGGTTTGACTCTTGGAAAAAGATAAAAAAAAAAATCAAGTGTAGATTACGTGAGACCAAGGTCATACTACAGAAGCTTGAACACACATAGAATCTTCTGAAACGGTAAAAGAGATGGTGGGGTAAGTGAAGCAATTATGAATGGCATGATTGTTTTGGCATTGTTATTATTTTGAGATGAGAAGAAAAGCAGACGATAAGAACTTACTGGTGCAGTCTTAATATTTAGTAAATAAATTATCCAAAGTCCATTGAAAGAAAAAAATAGGCTGGAAAAAAAAACCCCGGTCCTTCTAGTTATGGAATGGATGAAGTTTCATGGCCAATGGTATATTTAAATAAACCGCAGCAATTATAACATCAACTAACATAATAGATAACGTAATAGACAGTGAGTGCTCCATCCTTGTTGTGTTTCATGGAATAGAATAGGCTAAGCTTGAAAGAATTGAAATGAGACATTGTTCGATAATTTTACTTGTATGAAATGAGACCTTAGATTCTGGACTCGTATGCACTAACTTTTTGAAAAGGAATAATTCACAATCTATTGATAACAAAATGTCCAAAATAAAAAGTACCATAATTACGCCGTAAGGCGTTTAACAAATGGGAGTCGACTCCCCTCAATTAATGCGATTTTTTTCTCCATCCGTCAGATGTTTTCATTTGACGATTGGAGTAATCTCCATCGTTGATCAACGATAAGGTTAGGTGCACAGGTACACATGTTCCATCACCATCAATCCACAGTCGCTGCTTCTTTCTTCTTCGAGCCCTTCTACCTATTTTCCTCACGAAATCCAAGCAATTCGCAATGTACTCTACTTCTTCATTTTCAGAGGCCACGGTCGTCGCTGGAGTTGCCGCTTCTTCTTCCGAATTGGGTCGATGCTGTCTAGGGCGTTTCGATCTCTTTACCTTTGTTTTATTCTGCTGTGGATTCGAATCTGAGTCGCGCTCACTATTGGAAACATCTTCCTTGTCCTCAGAAACCCCCTGCTATTCTTCTTCTGTTAGGTTGTAATGGCATCTCATGTGCCTGATGAGAGTCTTCCAGGAAAAGAATTCCTCACCGCAGTACTCGCAGAGCTGTAGATTCTTTACAGAAGTCGAAGGGAGCATTTTGGAACCGAAATCATATGGGAAGTCGGAAGACTGTTCCAGATCTGCATAGCTCCAATTCCGCTTGTGATTAGGCCGCAGATCGTACATCGGGCCAATATTTAGTTGCTGCTGCAGATCGACCCCACATGAAGCTTCTTGTTCTTGCTTTGCAGAGCTCGGTACTACTGCAAGCTTGGCTCCAGTTTCTGAGGATCCTTCATTAAAATCAGAAGAATCTACTACTGTGGATCCATGAATTCTCATATGTCCACCAAGAGCCCAGTCAGCTTGGGATGTAGATGGAGAAATAAAATCGGGTATGTGTAAGCTTTTATGCAGATTTGATAACAAGATTTTGCAAGTACTGATGTAAGAAGCTAAAAGAAAACCTAGGTTTATTACTGGCCAGTCCCACATATTCACTTTGTGCCTGTGTGTTATTTCTGTAATCTCTTTAATGAATGTTTTCTGCATCAAAGTGCAAGTCCCTCCTGCAAACTTCAAGCCATCAACAAATTGCCCCATTGCCTCGATAATGTCCTATGATACAAAGCACAAATTACAGAAAGAACTTGGTGAAAGCTGCTGCAGTGAAAAAATATCTGGATCTTCTATTTCTAATAACAAAATCCAGTTCTTAAAACCGACTGATTTGTATGTAAGCAAAGGTCTGGGCTTCAATACAATGTAATAGATTGGGAAAAACAGGAAAATAAACAGTGCAAACCTGGAGGATAGCAATATCCGTGAAAGAATAACTGGGCCCTGATTTCTGTGAGTCCATAATGGCGAGGCTTCTCTGGCCTCTCTTCGTCTTCGTTAGTTGATTGCAAAATAGCAAACTGTAAATTATTTACCTAGCTGAGCATCAAAGGATATTTCCACACAAAGCCTCACCCTGGCCACTGGGATGTATTACTCAGCGCATTTTACCCATACCCATCTCACCAAGATGAAGTGTCAAGTCTGAAAGCAAAGCATCTATCTAGAGTAAATGCTATGGGAGAGAACCCTTAGTACTGCTATGTCTGCACTGTCCACCTGCCATGTTTGTTTGCACTGTCCACCTGTACCTGTAGGAAGAAAAAACCCAAATTCATGAACCTTTCAACTTGAATACTGAAGGGCCAATTCTTGCTAAAATGCACGCATAGGCTGTTTTGATGGGGAAAATCACAGCTTAATGAAAAACTACCCCAATAACTATGGAATTACACAAAGAAAGAGAAGAGCTTCACCTTCACCAATGTTGTATGTCCACATACAACATTATCAATCACAACCCTGAAGTTATATGGTAATTAAAAGTCTGTTCAATAGTAATAATCGAATTAGAAATTCTGTTCATTGGTAACAAGATCAATGTCTCCACATCAATTTATCATTTACAGACCATTTCCTCACATTCACATCCAAACAGGAGGCAAAATGGGAGTCACAAAAGAAACTACTAACCTCAGCGTATTCATTCGTATAAAGAGCTTCTCATATTCATTGTTTTACCATTGGCCATTAGTTTTACACAGCTGCAGCGGCGGCCATTCGTTTTATGCAGCAGTCCCACCTAAGATCACTTCTTCTTGTGATTTTTTTGCTTCATGCATGACCTGGGGTATCAACTGTTGTCGTTCAGATTACCTGCACAATACTCTTGGGCTTCCATAT
The DNA here is from genome assembly GCA_001517045.1 of Pseudotsuga menziesii. Lineage (NCBI taxonomy): Eukaryota > Viridiplantae > Streptophyta > Pinopsida > Pinales > Pinaceae > Pseudotsuga > Pseudotsuga menziesii. Next base: position 783,504 of record LPNX010882174.1, read on the forward strand.
AGCTGGCAAGGTTGATCATTCTTTAGAGCTTAAGCAGCTTAATTGGATTTAATGGAGCAGAGTCGAAGAGATTGTGAGTTCCGTTTGCATGTCTTAAATGTGGCGGTGGATTCCGTTGCATGTCTTAAACGTGGCGGTGGTAGTGTCCTTTCATGGATTAAGCGTGGGGTGCCTATGAACGAACCTCTACTTACCTTTCGAACGAACCTTGCTGCCTTCTGACCCTTCTCGCAGAAGTGATGTCGCCAATGTAAACAAGGAGTAGCCATGTGTAAGGAGGTGGGTGCGTGATTACGCTTAAAACCAATAATGGCATTATGTGTTGCCAATGAGCGAACTTGAGCTTAAGCGGAAGGAAGTGGTGTTTCCCTGTGCCGGTGGGAATTCAATTTGGTGTTGTACTTGCCGTGGAATAAAGGAAGACATCTCCATGTGACATCATCTATTTTCGTATTAATTTGTTGATTGGATTGTGCATCTTCATGGATTTCATGGGTAAGCCTCGGCTCTCCCTTTTGTTTTACTGGAAAGGCCCATGTCTCGATGTGATATTATCTAGTTAATAGCACCATAGTTTATCATGTGTCAATGGACCCTGGAAATGTACAAGGGTAAAAATTCTACATGGAAATATTCTATGTTAAATATTCTCCATGTGAGTATTCTATTTATATGTGAAGTATATATGCAATATCATAGGTGGTGAAAAATAGGTTATTCCAATTGTAAAGGTGAAAACAACGTAGATATGCCAGCCAGTATCAGATGTAGAGATCATGGAGTCTGAGATTCTCCCCTTTATGCCGCTCACAGACAATCTTAGTCCATCCCATTTTTAAATAACAAATCTTGTCGGAGCTTCACATGGTCTCATGGCTTTCACTTCTTATGCATGCATATATGAGGTGAACTAACCATTCTTATTAGATTAGGTGAACTAACTGTTAGAGCTTCCTTTGGAGAAGAAGATTTCTACCTACTAATAATCTTGCAAACATGCTTGAAGCTCTGTACACATTCTTGCTCTTCCATTCTGAACTCTACCCTCTTCCTGGTCAATTTACCCTACTCTGTCCTTCACTTTAAAGCCTTTGCTAATAGGACAAGACATGTAATGAATCCACAGACATGCGTTTTGAATCCCCCACAACCTCAGATCGAACCTCGAAAACTAAATCATATGCGACTTATGTGATGTCATATTTCCAGAGGTGGCAACTGATGCATCATCTGCGAACAGAGAGTCTAATATAACCCCTCAGAGTAGTTTCCCGATTAGTTCCACCTAATCGGGCAACTACTGTTCTTCGAAACAGAAAACATAGCATTATCACCATTTCTACTGTTCTTCGAAACATAAAACAATTATACTACACCTCCACATTTATAAACAATCTACTATAAATAAAACTGCCAGATCTCACAAATAACACAATTCTTTACCATTTACAACGATCTTGAACCGATTTCTGAGCTTCTTCGATTAAATTCGACGTTCCAACGAACAAATTTATCATTCTCAGCCACCTCTATATCAGATCAACTGTTGGCAGCTACAAATTCTGCGTGTTTCGGACTAAGCTTGCAAGAATTCGAAAAGGTCACTTCAATGCTCAAATCTTTTGAGATTAAAGCTTGTACCGGGCCATTATTAAAGCTTTTAACGTCAAATTAAAGCCTTGAACTTCCATTTTACTGTAGGTCGAATCAAAATAGACCTATACGGTACGAATTCTAACTTTGTTGTGCTGTGCTTCGATAGATCCCTCGTCAATTCTCTGTAAATCCCTCCTAGTGTTCTCTCTGAGAGTGTATCATATTGTATTAGTCGGTGAAATCAAAGACCACGTGGTGTGCATGCAGCCGAGGCTCACGTGGGCTCCCTTGGGCAGCTGGTTCCAGAGAATTTTTCACGTGGGCTCCCTTGGGCAGCTGGTTCCAGAGAAGTTTGCTATTATGAAGCTTCATAAGTGATAGATTTTTTATAATAAGAAAAATGTTTGTCAGATTATAGGTGTCTGGGTATCGATTTTTTAATTCTAAAAAGTTTTAATAAATTATAATTCCAACTTTTTTACATCAAATTCCAAATCCGTGATGCAAGATTAAACCATCTAAAAAATAATCTGTATTCTATGCATTGGGATTGAAGGAGATTCCCCCGTGGTGAGAAATATGTTTGTCGGATTGTAGGTGTTTGGTATCAATGTTTGATACTTGGTGGCCAAAGTCTATGGTTAATTTCTTATATATTTTATTCTGCCATGCTTTAGGTCAAGGTATGTGGAGATTTTCTATAGTTATTTCAATTCTTCGATGGGATGTTTACGTGCTAGACTGGGTTGCATATGAAAATTTAGCGGCGATATTGTAGAGACGAACTATGGGAGGGAGCAGAAAGCCGAAGTTTGATTTATAGCTAATTATAATCGATGGTTAATGATGCAGGTTTGCTGGTATATAATCTCGATTGGCAAACTGTTAACAGTAAGCACCGGTCCCCAACTAATCTTAATGGTTAATTTTGCGTTGATTGTCTGATTTGTTGTGTGATTCTGATGATGCAGAAGCGAGGAAGGCGATCTGAGCTTAGTACATTTCTAAAAACCCATATAGTTTGATCTCTCATGTCAGCAAGGCCGACTGCTGGTGCTGCTGATTGGCAGATATACATAGCAGATGGGGTTGCTGTAGAGTTGCTGGAGTGGACAATAAAGCCTGTCTTTATCAGGCTGGAGCTGACTTATTTCTTTTTAGGGTTCCTGGGAGTTTCCCGAGGTATATATTAGTTAAGGACATTTTGTCAGTTGCTAAGCTCCATAGGATTTTGATGGAAGAGAGTCTTCTATTGGTTCCCAGGGATTCCAAGAATTTAACAGTTCAATGCATTCCAGTAGTCGTTCAAGATTGAGAGAACATTGGATTGCTTAGGTTTTTTAGGTTAAGTCGAGAACCACCTTCGCAATTCACAAAATCCAGCCGAATAGACCAATGAATCTTCATCTGCAAGGGGATATTGGCTGAAAGATCCAGCAAATATAAATAAGAGGTGATGCAGTCGTATGAAACTTAGCTTACAACACGGCGTTCTTTTATTGGACCCCTAGGTACAATTGCTAGTTTATATGAAATGGGAATTCAATGTGGATTCCAATTCTCTAGGGTGTTGAGTGGGACAATGCGGCAAATAGATGTAAAATCAAGTATGGAAACACTCAAATCAATATAGAGGGAGGGAGAGAAATGTACATGCATTATGCGTCAATTTTCTATGGTTAAATGATAGTTTTCAGAAGTGCACAAAACAAATTCTCCACCCTTTTACACCTGAGAAGATCAAGCCTTGCCTCTCAATGCTAATGGAGATCTTTTTCTCTGACAAAATGCAAAAGGAATCAGGGATGGGCTTCTACTACCCTATGGAATAGTCGCCTAAAAAAGAGGCGAAATAAAGGCTTCAAAAAATTCTATTGTCCATGAACCAATTCAGGGACTAAAACATAGGTTAAATTGCCTTGGCAGAAAAACAAAGAACTTCTATGAAATTCTGAAACTAGATTGGATAGGGAACATGATGCAAGAAGTTATGGTTTACCCTATGGAATAGTCGCCTAAAAAAGAGGCGAAATAAAAGCTTCAAAAAATTCTATTGGCCATGAACCAATTCAGGGACTAAAACATAGGTTAAATTGCCTTGGCAGAAAAATAAAGAACTTCTATGAAATTCTGAAACTAGATTGGATAGGGAACATGATGCAAGAAGTTATGCAGTTAACCATTTAACAAAATAATTTGAGCACAAACCACATGTAATTATTAGTGATACATTAAACTTTTTGGTGGAGGTGAAATCTAGTAAGACAGAAGCGATCCTTAATCTAGATGAAGAAATCCGAAAATTAAAGAGTACGTTTGACTCTTGGAAAAAGATAAAAAAAGCATTCAAGTGTAGATTACGTGAGACCAAGGTCATACTACGGAAGCTTGAACACACATAGAATCTTCTGAAACGGCAAAGGAGAGATGGTGGGGTAAGTGAAGCAATTATGAATGGCATGATTGTTTTGGCATTGATATTATTTTGAGACGAGCAGAAAAGCAGACGATAAGAACTTACTGGTGCAGTCTGAATATTTAGTAAATAAATTATCCAAAGTCCATTGAAAGACAAAAATAGGCTGGAAAAAAAAATCCCGGTCCTTCTAGTTATTGAATGGATGAATTTTCATGGCCAGTGGTATATTTAAATAAACTGCAGCAATTATAACATCAACTAACAGAATAGATAACGTAATAGACAGTGAGTGCTCCATCCTTGTTGTGCTTCATGGAATAGAATAGGCTAAGCTTGAAAGAATTGAAATGAGACATTGTTCGATCATTTTACTTGTATGAAATGAGACCTTAGATTCTGGACTCGTATGCACTAACTTTTTGAAAAGGAATAATTCACAATCTATTGATAACAAAATGTCCAAAATAAAAAGTACCATAATTTATATGAAATCGGAATTCAATGTGGATTCCAATTCTCTAGGGTGTTGAGTGGGACAATGCAGCAAATAGATGTAAAATCAAGTATGGAAACGCTCAAATCAATATAGAGGGAGTGAGAGAAATGTACATGCATTATGCGTCAATTTTCTACGGTTAAATGATAGTTTTCAGAAGTGCACAAAACAAATTCTCCACCCTTCTGCACCTGAAAAGATCAAGCCTTGCCTCTCAATGCTAATGGAGAGCTTTTTCTCTGACAAAATGCAAAAGGAATCAGGGATGGGCTTCTACTACCCTACGGAATAGTCGCCTAGAAAAGAGGCGAAATATAGGCTTCAAAAAATTCTATTGGCCATGAACCAATTCAGGGACTAAAGCATAGGTTAAATTGCCTTGGCAGAAAAATAAAGAACTTCTACGACATTCCGAAACTGGATTGGATAGGGAACATGATGCAATAAGTTATGCAGTTAACCATTTAACAAAAGAATTTGAGCACAGACCACATGTAATTATTAGTGATACATTAAACTTTTTGGTGGAGGTGAAATATGGTAAGACAGAAGCGATCCTTAATCTAGATGAAGAAATCCGAAAATTAAAGAGTACGTTTGACTCTTGGAAAAAGATAAAAAAAATAGAGTCCACCAGAGTTAAATACAACACGATACGATCCAACAAATCCACAGGTTTAGTAGACGTGTGTTAATGACCAAATGGAGCAAAAACAAAATAAAGTGATAAAGGTCAGTCCAGACTCCAGAATAGTGGGCATATTTCCGCCAACACCTAGGAGCCAAATACAGAAAAGACGATCCCAAAACAGCCGGAGATCCGAACAGGGAAAAAAGCCACTCCAGAAATCATAACTATTTTCATTATATAGTAACTGCTACTCACTCTATTCCAGGTAGCCTGTGAACGAGCTCAACCTAGCCTGTGAAGCTTTTATTTTTCAGTTTTCTTAAAATCTGTGAGCGTTTGGGAATCTGAGGCTTACCTCTACTGCACAGGCGAAGGCGAATGGGCGAATACTCCAAAACGAATCAGCAAATGCTCCAGCGACGAATCGGTGAATGCTCCAGGACGGCACAGGAATGGCGAAACAAAGAAGCCAAAGGGTATGGAAACTAGGTTTTGGAAACTGTTTTGCTTACTGTGCCAGGTATCTCCTCCTCCACCACTTATCCTAACAGACTACTCTTCGGCGGCTAACAGACTCGTCCACGTATCTCCTCCACGCTTGTTCCTCCATGCTTATCTCCTCCACCGCCATGTCTCCTAACAGACTCCTCGGCGGCTAACAGATTCCTCCACATATCTCCTCCACGTCTCCCAACAGACTAGTCGGCGGCTAACGACTCCTGTGCGATCTCATGTCCTAACAAACTCCTAACTCTACGGTTAGTTAACCTAGTTAAAAGATTAGACAATTCAAATCATCTGGATCATACACTTGGCGTGTTTTGCTGATGATCCGCTCAAGCAAGTCCATCCCAAAAAATATCATTGATATAAACGCCTATCGACGTAATTATCCTCATCAATACTTTAGGAAGATACTTCAGCAATTTGATGGAGCAATCTTCTTCTTAAGGATTTGGTATGGTATTCAACCTACTTTCCTACGAGATTTGGAAATATCCCTAGATGGTAAATGATAACACTTTTAGTGCTTTTCGTTACTTGCACTTTGTGGTAGCTGGAGTATATTTTTCTATCTTGAAGTAAGATTATCTCCAGAAATCATAACTAGTTGATCCCACAATGTACACGAAAACTTACTACATTATTTGAGTTTTCATGATCTGATAAGTAATGCGTGGCAAATGTTTCATAAAGGAAGATTATTTTATAATCTCATGCAGTTGAACGTGCCAAGTATATCCTTCTAGTTATAGTGACATGCAACAAAAATCATAAGTGATTCAATCTAGTGTGATCACCATGAAAATCCTCCAAAGGTGGCGATTTTATTTAAACTCATCATATCTCTCTTAGAAAGATCCTTTTTCATTGAGCTGATGACACCACCATGAAATTCCTCCTAAGGTAGCGATATTATTTAAACTCATCATATCTCTCTTAGAAAGATCCTTTTTCATTGAGCTGATGACACCGAACTAGGATCTGGAATATTTGGCAAAGATTTGATGAATCGGGAAATGTATGTCTTGGAGAGCGATTTAGCAACCATTAACTTAATAGTGACAAACAGTTTAGATTTTGTAACAACTCATAAACTACTATATCACCGAGATATTCTTTATATATGAAATGTTTCCATTTGATATTTGTCAGCAATAACTTGCACAACAAGATTCATCTCTGATGTTGGCATTTTATTCTGGATGAGCGACCTCCATCGGCATAATTATTTTAAAAAATGGGTCTTACATATGCATCCATATCTCTCAAGTTGTGATACCTATGTAAAAATGGATAGACTGTTTTGTCTATAATTCCGTGATGCACAAAAACATCCATTGGTTTTTACAAATTCCTCTAGAGTTGTTCTGAAAGGGCTTCCAAAGACAATGATTATAACAGGAAATTATTTAAATTTAAATCTGGAAAAATAAGCTTTAAATATCAACTTGAATCTTCCAATCCATAACACGTGTAACAAAAATTAGATTTTTCCTTTTTGAATCAGCCCGTTCCTTACCAAAACCTCTTTTGGTTTTCAAAAAATCACTTCCATATACTCAGAATCATTTCCTAACTTAAGTTTCTCAAACAAGAAAATATAGGAAAATATGCATGAAAAGTAATTTGTTTTGATATACTTTTCCTTGTGCACTTGAATATTCTATACTTTGAATTTGAATGGACTTCACCAAGTTAAATATTGGACATGAGGAGAATTAGCCAGGATGACTGAAAAACTCATGGATTTGGTGAAAAACACCACTGAACAAATTGAGGTCCTTCTTTCCATGTGCACTACCAGAATATATAAATTTTGATGGGGTAGAATCTGGTACCAACATATATGATTTAATTGTGATATTTTTGATGCAAATGAGGTATGATGTGCATGGAGTTTGGATGAGTAGAGAATATTCAACAATTAATATCAATTTGATATTTATATTATGCTTGAAATCTTGTTTATAATATTTGATGCACATCATGTTTTATGTGCAAATGATGGGATTTGATCCACATCAGGTGACGAGTCTGGAAATATTATACATGTAAGTCTAGAAAATTGGACGATGCGATAAGATTTGAATATAATGAGGAAAAATCTAATTCATCACATGCGTGTGTCATCAGGTTAGGCCGCAAGTTAGTCACTCACGAAGATTGTAATGGGGGGGCACGCAATAAAAATTCACTCAATGTTTCCATACTAAGAAGTTCCTACATGCACATCCCCATGTTACCTGGGTGTGCTGGATTTATGATTTGTGAGCCCCTTTCTTAGATAGAACTGTGCGCATTCGTTGACATGCGCAATCAGGCCCATGTACACTGAAATTGACAATTCACTACTCAAACCTCCATCAATCTTGAAATGGATGTCAAGCAACATAAAATGGACTATTACTCAAACTATTAGGTGTTTGTTAAAAGTAAACTAGTGTGCCCTCATAAATATCTATTTGAGCATAACAAGGAGCCTCGATTAAAATCTCTGTCAACTGTAGCTTAGTAGTATATATCGAAACATTGCTTGGCATTTTCATAACTTCACCCATTTTAAAATGTATAGAAAAAAAGAGACGTAAATTAAGGTATGTAGTTCTCACATTGAAAGGAGTGCAACTGCCTCACTTATTCAAAAACTTGGGAAGGCCTATAAATATAGTTTCATAGAAGGTTTTGTAACTTAAAACTATATGTTATTATTTGAATGTTGAATTATATACAATAAAGTGATTAATAATATGGAGGTCGTGACTTATAATTTTCCTAGTTGCTTAGCCACACTAGACCTAAGATTAGAAAAACATGTATGTTCAAGCCATCCAACGGACCAACAATGAAGTCAACCATTAACTTCGTTGTTGGTGCATTAGATTCCTTGAACGTACATATTTGTTAAGGATGGACCCATGCTAGTGACAGATCATGAAACAATAGCTATATATATACTTATCTTTTTAAATTAAAATACTTGCTTTACCTACTTCTTTTCCTAAGCAATACGAAATGGTGGAAGATGTGACACCTAAATCCCAAGTTCCTTAAACTGATGTTGCATTTAAATATGCATGTGGCGACATGAAGAAATTTAGTTCTAGAGACAAGGGATAAATTAAATAAAAATATTACATTTTTATTTTGTATTTATTGTGAAATGGGCATAGAATAACTAATCAAAATTGAGTTATATTATCGAAAAGGTGTTATATCATATACATATTACATTTGCATTTTGTATTTATTGTGAAATGGTCATAGAATAACTAATTAAAATTGAGTTATATTATCGAAAAGGTGTTTAATCTTATACTTTGAAATATACAAAGTAGGGTGCTATTATCATGGTTTGAAGAGTATGTTTACGAGGTGGATGTTGTTTTATGAAGTGAAGGATAATATATATTTTATATTAGGGGAATACAAATTGGTGATTGAGTTGGTATTTATGTGATATGAGGTCAAAAGATATATTCCTATTACCACTATACCTTTAGGTGCCCCACAACAACCCACAAGTATAGGACACAAGTGACCCCAGGTGTGATTTGAACTCGTGACCTCCTTTACAACACGTGACTTCATGTCAAGCAAATCGCCAATAAACCACACATGTGTGGTCATGAAATGCAAAAAATTACTTCATAAAGGCATGATAATTACTTATCAAGTAGATATGAATAAAGTAAATAATATTTCATTACAAAATGGATTTTATTTTAAAAAGTTAAAAGGACGTGGATGTTAACTCTTCAAGAAATAGTTGCAATGTTAAAAAGGAGTAGTTGAAATATACAAACTTTAAACATTTATTAGAATTGAATTTATATAATTTAAAGGTTATATATATGTTAATATTAATATTAATATTAGCATCCATTCTTGGTAAAATGGTATAAACATGTGTTAATGTTATGTTGTATATGAAACAAAGGTTAACGTATATTATGTGTCTTTTAGTAGGTAGGTAGAATTCCACTTTTCTATTTAGTGGAATTTAAAGGATCTTCGATCATTTAACTATATTTAATGGTATAAGAAATAATGTTTATAGCAATAATAACATTGACCTTGGAAGTATAATAGAAATTATTATATACATGCTTAATGGTTTTGAGAAATTATAGTTTATATGTTTATTTATATACTTGTAAAAGGGGAATCAAGTTGGAATTTATAGTTTAAAAGAATTTTTAATTGTTGGCATTATGATAGGTATTACGATGATCCAGATAATAAGATTAGATTGTGTTGTGGTTATCATTGATGGAAACACATAGCTCCAAGCATATGATCTAGATAAGCAGAGGACTCGAACGAATAAGCGGAGGACTCAGACGAATCGATGGATGAGGATGGATTCTGCAAGAGAAAGGTGTAGGAAAATTAATGGGCCCGTAAAGATAAGGTGACTTTTCGTGTTTGATAACTAATCAAAGGACAAATTTGAAGCCACATGAGAATCGACGATTTGTGAAGAGATCCACCCGGTACATAAAAATTGTGGAAACAAGATTGTGGAGGTCATATTTTGATAAAATGGAAAGGTGTGTTTCCGCATTCTGCAATCTGAATATCGATGGTCAGGAAAGGATTCCGCGAAGGTAATCGACGGTTCATAGAAGCTGCGGAAAGAGATTCGAAGAATTCCATTTCGATAAATTTGGGAGGCACATACGCATTCCAGAATTTGCAATCCAAATATCAATAGTTGAGAAGAAATGTGGAAACAAAGTTGCAGGGAAAAAAATGTGGGAGTATTTTGAACAAATTTGGAAAATTCGCAATCCAAGATTTTCATATGATCTAATATCAATGATCGAGAAAGAATTCAAAAGAGATCGACGACGTGGAAGAAAAAATACAGAAAGGGAATTGCGGAAGTAGTTTGAACGAATTTGGAAAACTCACAATCCACAATTTGTATCTGATCTAAGATCATAGATAGGGAAATACTTCTCAAGAGATCGATGACGCGAAAGAAAAATTGCGGAAAGGGAATTCCATAATTAATTTGAAAAAAAATGGAAAACCTATAATCCAAAATTTGCATCTGATCTAAGATCGACAATTGGGAAAGACTCCACAAGAAATTGATGGCGTGGAAGAAAAATTACGGAAAGGGACTTGTGGAAGTAGTTTCAAAAAAATCAAAATACACACCTGAAATATGAAATCCGCAACATCCAAAGTCTTATTTCATATCGACAAACATGAGAGAGTTAAGATGAAATTAACGGCGAAGAAGAACTTTTATGGAACCAGAACTATGGAAGGAGATAGAATTGCAGAAACGCCATTGTGGAAAAATATTTCTTAACAATTGGGATCATTTCCTGTCATGAGGAATTGAACAAATTTTATCACTTATGAAACTGAACTGTCAGGCATACGAATAGGTGAAGGGATTAAGTATTGGAATGTATAAAAGGATGAATGAGAGAGAGGACATGTGGTGCTCTTTGCATGGAGAGAGCTGGTACATGGACCGTCATCGAAGTGAGGATTGTGGAATGAATAAGGACTCTGATTTATTTCAAGAATATGCATAACAATAATAGTAAGAGGAGCCAAGTTTGAATAAGAAGATACAACAGTTGATCCGAAAGTGTAACAAAGTTGTTATGCATAGTTATATATCTTTTATGCATATTGTATTTAAACATGTTTAAATCTAAGGAATAAGGGTGGTAGGCTGGTGCTACGAAAAAAATGGTGTATTCTCCATACAAGTTGGATCCTTTACAAGTGGAAGTTGGTACTTCCACTCAGTAGTAGCTAGAGATCTTTATTTTTTAGTGGGTGCTAGAAAATCATGAGGGTTGGTGGTCTCTGCAAGTAGGTTCTTGTAAACACAGGTTGAAGCCTCGTTTGAGTAGGTGCTCAAACAAAGATGATGTAAATGATTTGGGGTTACTTGACACTCTAAGAATATTTTTTTTTGTTGATATTTTTCTATGTATCAATCATGTGTGTGATTGATGATAATCAGTCCTTTCGTTATACTTGATGCATCACCATCACTGTAAATTTTTTATCAGTAATAATGGTTTATAAATTGGAAATGGTTTTAACTTAGAAATCACTGATTCACTCCCCCTCTCAATTATTTGATTAATATAAATAATTGGTATTAGAGCAAGTTTCTTTTATTTAAAGGTAGATCTGTAAGATTACACATGACAAGCCATGAAGGGAATTTCATCAATAAGGTTCCCCTATTTGATGGAACAAATTTCATTTTTTGGAAGGTTAGGATGAGAAGATATCTAATGTCCTGAGGTGCTGATGTTTGGGATGTAGTAGACATTTTCTATGTAAAGAAAGTTGTGCTATCCTCCAAAGATGATAAGATGGAATTTAGTTTTAATGCAAAGGAAATGAATGCTACCTGAGTGCTCTTGCAGAAGTTGAGTTTGCTAAGGTGATGCATCTTGAATATCAAAAAGATATGTGAGACAAAATTATAAGTAGTTATGAATGAAATGAGAAAGTAAAAGATGCCAAACTACAGACATATAGATTAAAATTTGAACAACTAAAGAGGAATGAGAATGGGACTATTAGTAAATATTTTTTAAGAGTAGAATAGACCATGAATACAATGAAAGGTCTTGATGAAAAGATTGATGAAGCACCCTTCTTCAGAAAATTCTATGGTCTTGATGAAAAGATGCAATCCCAAAGTTTCTGCAATAGAAGAATTAAGTGATCTTAAAACTCTTCCTATTGACCAACTCCTAGGAACTCTGACTGCTTATGAAATGAGGATTAGTAAAGATAGATCCACCACTAGAAAATAATACTTTAAAGCATATAAGAACATTGATTCTGAAATGGATGTGACTAAGGAAAGAATTGTAAGAAGGTTGAAGAAAGGATCACATAAATATAAAGGAAAGATGCCCTTTAAATATTTTAACTGTGGTAAGATAGTCCATTTTGCATATAAATGTCCCCACAAGGAAAAGTGTCAAACTTCTAATGATGAAGGAAAATATACATTCAAGAAATAAAATAAAGAGTCTAAATATAAAAAGAAAATCTTGTATGCAAATGATGTTGATTCGTCAGAAGAGACAGACAATGCTTCATCTTGTGAAGATAAAGTGAATAATTTTATGCTTATGGCCATAGAAGATTTTGAAAACGAATATACATGAAGTTACATGGATGATGAAGAAGCTATGGTTGATATGGAAGTGAACTAATCATTTATATGGAAGATATTGACAGAATCATAGTAAAGATAAGGAAACACAAACAATTGTTGATGCAGTATGAAAAGAATGGTAAAGAGCCAAGCGAATATATTTCCCTGTTAAAATTAGAATTAGAAGAGGCAAAAAAAATAGAAGATATTCTAAAACAAGAATTAATAGAGGAGAAAAAGAGATGTGAAGCATTGGAAGAAGAAGTATTGACAACTAGAAAAGAATTGGAGAAATTCCAATCCTTGTATCACCAAAATCTGTCAAGTATTAATGCTTTAGAAGGGTTGAACAACATTCTAAGTAAGAAAAGGCCTCCATGGTTAAAAACATGTATCGTCTATGAAGAAGGTTCAAGCAAGAAATAGTTATAATACAAACATATTGTACAAATAAAAGGAAATGAAGATGAAAGAAGGACAAGAAACAAGAATTCAGATTAGAGATATCAACCAAGATTTTCTTAGGAACAATGTCAACAAAAAGGAATACAACCAAAATTCAGGTACCAATTGTTTTTCCATGGTTACTGTTATTTTTGTTCTAATTTTGGTCACAAATATGCAAATTTTGCTTTTAATTTTAGACATGTGCAATTAAGAATATCAAAGAATAGTCAATTGCTACAACATAGAACAAGACAATCAGTGAGTAAACAAAAACAACATACAACTCGGTTCACAAATAAAACAAGGATACATGATAGACATATCAACTCTTTTGATCTACTGTACAATGAGCCAAAATGTTATGTTTGTCATAATTTGGGACACAAGGCTTCAGACTGTCATCTGAATAATTACAAAATAGATTCGAGAGTGAAATAATCAGTTGGAAGTGCTAAATTTTGGAAGAACAAAGAAAATAACAAGTGTGGCTTAGTGTTTTCTGTTCAAAGGAAAAAAGTCCCCTGGTATATTGACAATGGATGTTACAAACACATGACTGGTGATAAAAGAAATTTTTTTGTTCAAAGGAAAATGAATGGTAAATTTGAGTAATGGTAGAGGGAAATCCAGATATGTGTTGTTTGCATATGGATTGAAAGATAATATTATTAGTGTCAGTAAGGTTTGTGATAGAGGATGTGAAGTTGTTTTCACTTCTAAAGATTGCAAGATAAAATTTGTACCCTTGACACAATTGGTTGAAAAAGGAATAAGAACATAAAACAATGTCTATGTATTGAAAGAAGGAAAAGAAGAATGGCATCTAAGCAAGTATGATGAAATATGGCTATGGAATATGAGACTTCAAAATTTAAACTTTGATCATATAATCAAGCTTATGAAGAATGGGGAAGTAATATATATTCCAAAAATACCAAATCCATATGAATATGTTTGTAAACCTTTTCAAATGGGAAGATTGACTCACACACATTTTAAATCCAAGAACTTCACATCAATAGACAAACCTCTCAAGTTAGTACATATGGATTTCATGGACCATCATTAGAGGAAGGAACATGAAGAGAAAGATATTTTATGTTGGTCATTGATGATTATTCTAGACTCACATGGGTTTCCTTTCTGAAGGAAAAATTTGAAGCATTTGAAAAGTTCAAAATTTTTAAAGCTCTGACTGAGAACCAGACAAGTAAAAGAATGAAGAAAGTAAGTTCTGATAGAGGAGGAGAATTTAGTTCATAAGAATTCAAAGAGTTTTGGTAGAAGAATGGAGTAGTTTAAAGAAAAAATAGATCAATTCAGTAGATCATGAGATCAATGATGAATGAAAAAATATTGCTCAGGCATATTGGGTAGAGGAAATTCACACAACTATCCATATTCTTAACAAAGGTCATCTAATTTCAAACAATGATAAGACTCCTTAAGAACCGTGGTTTCGAATAATTGCCTCTATTAAACATTTTAAAGTATTTGGAAGTAAATTCTAGATTAAAAATAATGATGAAGATCTTTGAAAATATGATGACAGCGTCGGTGAAGGTATTTTCCTCATATATGCCACAAACATTAAAGGATACAGGTTGTATAATAAAAGGTTGCATAAATTGGTTGATTGTATTAAAATTAAAATAGATGAAGGAACTCATGTGAATGATATTCAGATAAGAAATATTGAATCAAGTATAGATGATACAATTGAAGTTGAGGAAGAATAGGTCCAAGAATCGAAAAAGGAATATTCAGAGTCAGATGATGAAAGTAAAAACATTCAAGAAGAATAAAAACAGTAGATCTATATAAACAAAAACACCTTCCAGAATTGTTCAAAAGAATCATCCTGAAAATCAGATAATTGCTGACAAGAATAAAGGAGTTTGGACAAGAAGGAAAATAATTAAAGATTCATAAAAATATCAAATTTATTTTCTATATATTGTTGAACCTAAGAACTTTGAAGAATCTAGTGAGGATGAAGAATGGATTAGAGCCATGAATGAATATTTTGATTAGATTGACAAGAATAATACTTAAGAATTTTTTCTTAGACCTACAGATAAGAATGTAATAGGCTCCAAATGGATGTTTAAAAATAATATAAATGAACAAGGACAAATTGTGAAGAATAAATCCCAATTGGTCTATAGTGGGTATGCACAAGTTGAAGGACAATATTTTGATGAGATCTTTGCACCGATGGAAATATTGGAGGTTATTAGAATGTTTCTTTCCTATGCCAGTCATAAGAAATTGAAAGTGTATCATATGGATGTTAAGTCATCATTTCTCAATGGAGATATATAAGAAGAAGTTTATATATGGAGAAACCTGAAGGATTCCATATAACATAAAATATTGACCATGTATGAAAACTGAAGAAGGAACTATATGTATTGAAACAAGCGCACAGATCCTAGTATTATAGACTCGATAAGTATCTACATGACAAATTATTCAAGAAAGGTACTATTGACAGTCATTTGTACATAAAATATGAAGGTGATGATTTATTAGTTGTTTTCGTTTATGTGGGTGACATTATTTTTGGATGTACTAATGACTCTTCACTTTAGTGTTTTCCTAATGCCATGCAATCTGAGCTCGAGATTTAAATGATAGGATAATTTTCATTTTTCCTTGGTCTTCACATTAGTCATAGTTCTGAAGGATTATTTCTCTCTCAAGAGAAGTATTTGAAGGAGATGCTCAAGATTTTTCAGATGGAAGATTCTTCATCTATTAGTACGCCTATGGTTGTTGGCTATAAACTTACCAAAGATTATCCCTCACTTGATGTTGATCAAAGAACATATCGATCAATGATAGGTAGTATTTTGTACATCACAACATCTTGTCCTGATATAATGCAAGTTGTTGGAATGGTATGTAGATTTAAGTCTTCTCCTAATCAAATTCATTTGGTGGCTATTAAGAGGATATTCAAATATTTGAAGGGAACAATGAATTTGGGTCTTTGGTATCCTATAATTCATAATATTCAGTTAACCGCATATTCAGATACTGACTGGGCATATTTCTTGGATAAAAGAAAGAGCATAAGTGGAGGTGGATTTTTCTTGGGTGATTCTTCAGTTGCATGGCTGAGTAAGAAGCAAGGATCGATGAATTTATATACTGCACAAGGTGAATACATTGTTTCTACTACCCACTGTACACAAGTACTCTAGATGATCCAGATCATGGAAGATCTGGATATAAGATATGTTGATCCCATTCCTCTCCATTGTGATAACAATAGCGCCATTAGTGTGTCCAAGAATCTAGTCTTTCATTCCAAGACTAAGAACATACCAATTAAGTATCACTTCTTAAGGGAGAAGGTCACAATCAGAGTGGTTCAATTGAGTTTCATTTCTTCTATAGAACATATTGCTGATATCTTTACTAAACCTTTACCAAATACACAGTTTGAGTACCTACTCCAGAAGCTGGGTATCATATAATATTTCAAATAAATTGTTCACTTTGATAGGGGGACTTGTGTTATAGAGTCTTCTTTAACATTGATATCAAAGAGGTAGAATTTATTGTTTCCACATATGATAAGCATTCAAAAATTACAAGTACCACATGAATCCATAATTTGAAGGTTTCTATCAATGACAAAGGGGGAGATTGTTGGCATTATGATAGGTATTGCAATGATCCAGATAAGAAGATCATATTGTGATGTGGTTGTCATTGATGGAAACACATAAATCCAATCATATGATCCTTATAAGTAAAGGAATCGGGCGAATAAGTAAAGGAATCATACCAATTGACACTTGAGGATGGATTTCGCAAAAGAAAGGTGTAGGAAAATTAACGAGCCCATAAATATAATGTGATGTCCCTTGTTTGATAACTGATCAATGGACGAAGTTGAAGAGACAAGAGAGTCAACAGTTTGTGTAGATATTCACAAGATAAATAGTGGGAATAATTTTTGAAGGAAAATCTAATGAATAGATCCGACGATTAGTAGTGAACCCGCAAGAGATCAAAAAACTAGAAAAATTGCAGAAACAAGATTGCGGAGGTAAAATTTTGAGAAAAATGGAAAAGTGTGGTTCCGCATTTCGTAATCTGTATTCTGAATATCGACAGGCAGAAAAGGATTCTGTAAAAGCGATCTATGGTTCACAATAGTTGTGGAAAGAGATTTGGGGAAGCCCATTTCGACAAAGTTTGGAGCCACATTCACATTCTGCAATCCGCAATCCAAAGATCGAGGGTTAGGAAAGAATCCACAAAAAATCAATGATTTAGAAGAAATGTGAAAACAAAGTTACGGGAGAAAAATGCGGATGTATTTTGAATGAATTTGGAAAACCTGCAATCCATAATATGCATATGATCCAATATCGATGACTGGGAAAAACTGCGTAATAGATCGACGACGCAGAATCAAAATTGTGGAAGTAGTTTGGATGAATTTGGAAAAACCGCAATCCACAATCCGTATATGATCGAAGAATGACGATTGGGAAAGAATACATAAGAGATAAACGACATGGAAGAAAAATTGCAGAAATGGAATTACAAAAGTAGTTTCAAGAGATTTAGAAAACCCGCAATCCTCAATCCACATCTGATCTAAGATCAAAGATCTAGAAATAATCTACAAGAGATCGACCGCATGGAAGGAAAATTGCAGAAAGGGACTTGCGAAAGTAGTTTCGAAGAAAATTGAAATGTACACCTAAAATCCACAATCTGCAATCTCTGAAATCTTATTTTAGATCGACGAACATGAGAGATTTAGCATGAAATCAATGGTGTTGAAGAACTCTTACGGAACAAGAATTGCAAAAAGAGTTAGAGTTGTAGAAGCACCATTGCAAAAACATATTGCTTATCGATTGGGATCCTTTCCTATCATGAGGCATTGAAAAATATTGATCAGTTATGAAACTGAACCTTTAGGCATACGAACAAGTGAAGGGATTAAGTATTGGCATGTATAAAAGGATGAATGAGAGAGAGGATGTGTGGCGCTCTATGCATGTAGAGAGCTGGCACATGGACCGCCTTCGAAGTGGGGATTGCAGAATGAATGAGGACTTTGATTTCTTTTAAGAATACACAGAACATATATAGTAAGAGGAAATGACTTTGAATAAGAAGATACACAATTAGATAAGAAAGTGTAATAGAGTAGATATGCATAGTTATATCTGTCTTATGGATATTGTATTGAACATGTTTAAATATAAGGAATAAGGGTGGTAGAATGGTGTTAGGAAAAACATGTTGTATTCTCTATATAAGTTGGATCCTATACAAGTGGAAGTGGGTACTTCCACTCAGTAGTATCCATAGAACTTCATTTTTTAGTGGGTGCTAGAAAATCATGAGGGTTGGTTCTCTCTGTAGGTAGGTGCTTGTAAACATAGGTTGCAGCCTCATTGGAGTAGGTTCTCAAACAATGATGATGTAAATGATTTACAGTTACTCGACACTGTAAGAAGAAATTTTTTTGTTGATATTTGTCTATGTATCAATCATGTGTGTGATTGATGATTATCAATCCTTTTGTTATACTCACTGCATCATCATGACTGGAAATAGTTTAAAAATTGGAAATCGTTTCATCTTAGAAAGAATTGATTCACCCCCTGTCAGTTATTTGATTAATATCAACACCAATATCACAATAAAGTTTAACAAATTTATTGTCACTATAATTGGGTTTATTTAGATGCAACAATATATAATTCCACGTTATGGTATAAATGAAATTTGGTATGAATTATTATATCTTGTAAAAAGGTTTCTTAATGTTACACCATATCCAGGTGTAACGCTATACCAATGTTACCAATGCTACATAGTATCCGGGTGTAATTCCCTAGCATGTATCAGGGTTAATCTAGACCGTATCCGGGTTAAGGAGGAAGATGTTCCACCTTCAGAATAATAATGTATAAAGATATAATAATTGAATGGATGTTGATTACAATGGATATAACCACCATAAATACGGATTGGCCATCAAATATTGAAGATACATTTATCTTCATAACTATATTTAATAGTTAATTACTATTACTAGTTTTTATAACCTATTTATTTACTATTTTATTGTTGTAACAACATCCCATGTGGTTTAGAATACAATCACCAATAATTCCAACAAATTCTATTGTTGATTTTGTTAAGCACCAAGAAATATATCCATGTTGTCTTTATATCTTCGAGATATGCCAAACATCGTCCCAATATTTTTTGGTAGATCAAAATACTTTTGAGTTTGCATACTTGAAATCCTTAAGATAATGACTAGTAGTTTATCACTATTTATGCCATACATTGCCACATTTTTTCACATTCCCTAATTATATCTCTTAAAGGATTTTAGTCTCTAATATTTACACCTAAAACTCACAATCTAAATTGCAACAAAATGTTCACTTATGTACAAATGTTGTATATCTCATTCTTTTTTGGTTTCCCCTTAAATTTTCCATCTTGGTTTATATTCTAGTTAACACCATAAAAGGTTTTGCACATGGATCAAAGTATATTGCTTGTGTCAATCCATCATCTATAAAAACCTTAGGGAAAAAATTGAACTAATGCTTTTGAAAAGAAATATTTAAAATAAAGATTTGATTTTCTTCTTAGAATTTGAACACCATTTTTAATTTCTATATAAACAACTACTTTTGCATGTTTCCAAGATGCTTCAAACACTCTTTTTTTTTTCTTTCACAACATGCCATTTTAACACCTCATATATTTCCATTTTCCATATATAAACTACCAAACATCAATATGTTTCTCTTTTTTGTTAGGAAATATTCTGAAGGACACAAATGAAGAATGATTTCCAGTATCTAATGGGAAAGTATTCAACTAGCATACAAAACCTTGACATGAGTTTTGAAAAGAAACAATTACTACAAACATCATAAAAAAGAAAAAAGAAATGTAGCCACTGTAAATAGTTGTGAAGCAAGTTAGCAAACTCTAATGCTTTTAAATATCTCTGAAATTTTGAAAACTTGTATCCTAACAATGCTTTTTACATAATAAAGAATGAAACTAATAATCTATTTTTAAGGTCACAACCTAGACAGAAATTAAATTGGTGTATGATATGACGTTGTTTGTGAGACAAGGGATCCCCTCCAAATAGCGATTTGAATACTAAATTATATGAACATATGATCTCCTAAAATGAAAAACTTGTTCTTAAAATCTTTTTTTTTTCAAACTGCCATTTTAGTTGAAAAACATTCGTAGATATTTGTCTATGTTGAGCTAATTAGGTATTGTATTTCACCTATTGAAGCTTTTTCCTAATATATACATTGCATTTTAGCTTGAAAAGATAGCATAGTCACTTCCACGTGAAATATGTGTGCTAAAAGTAACAATTTATAATGTACTTTAACAATAGTCTTCACACTTTTATTACAGTTGTAGGTTGATTGCATCATAAATTTCATACTTTCGCTTAGGTTTTTACTCAATGAGTGCAACATTAAATTGATGACCATAAAGTTCATACGAGACCAGTTAGATGCCAAATTAATGTATGATACCCCCTTGTTTGTACTAAAGGGCTAGCTTGACTATGCCACATTAAAAGAAAATTAATGTATGAGACCCTCTTTATTGTGGGACAAGGGACCCCTTCAATTAGCAATTTGAGTAATCAAGAGATTCAAAGCATAGCTAAAGGGCCCTAATTTTGAGGATGGTAGCCAAGGTAAAATATAAATTCTTCTAAGCAAAGGCAAAGGTGAACAACAAGGTTTAAATACATTATAACAATAAACTTATTATGAACTCAAAATGCTATGTATGAGAATAGAACTTGGGAGGAGAGGATAAAAATCCATTCCATAATCGTGGTAGAGAGTGTTGGCAGGGGTTTTGGGTAAGTGAGTTGCACAGCACCACAGAGGCTTCGTAAGCTCACGCAACACCGTGCAAGACCAAATCAGTGCAATAGGAGGAAGAATAACTATTTTTGGAATTTCTTATGCAATTTTGTACTGATTGACCACATTTTGTGGATATAAGTCACTAGTTTGTTAGAAGTTAGTTAGAAGTGGACCTTGGATGTAAAGACACACGCATATATATAGAGTTAGAATTGAAATCGTAAATCATCATTGATGCGGAAGATCAATCGATCAATCCATTTTGTGATCTGATAACTATGTGTGATTTTGTTGTTTCACTTTGTTCTTGAGCAATTTTGGCTATGTCTGTGTCGACCAACTATTGAATCTTGGGTTGTGATCATTTCCCTGTTGTGGAGAAGTACTGTATGATTTGGATCTGTTGTACATAAGTAATATGACATGATGGATGCTACCTTAAATTGATCTTGTCTCTTATTTATTTCCTATATTTATGTGCTATGATGCCAATGATGGATGTTTACTAAATCTGTTGTATGAATGAATGACACTATTGTGATATATAAGTGAATGATGTAATATGTTAGCGATTTGTTAGTTATGTGGATAGATCTGTGATGAATGTTGTGATACTAATTTACTATCTTTGAAGAATCTGGTGATTATGTTGTTGAGTCGCTGATGCCCTGTCCTTCCTTCTTACTACCAAAAACTTGGTTCTAACAGCTCTCCCTCGAACATATTGGGTGAGACTTCGTTTTCTCTGTGGGTGTTTCCAGGCAGGGTGAAACCTATGTGGGATAGTTCTCAGGGAGATCACGCTGGTTGGGCATCGAAAGAGTGAGAACCCCTATCGATGAGGATTTGTTGGTGGATTTTTTCCAACAAATGGTTCTGTTGTCGGGAACTTGTTGCAACTGAAGGGAGGATATGTTGTGGCATCCAAATAAACTAGAGATTGAAGAATAGTTTGACCTAAAGCTATGAGAGTTTGCTGAAATAGAGAATCAGAATCTGAAGTTGTTGAAAAATGATTGGCTGGCCAGATATATCGATGACAGTTCCCATGAATGGTTCTTCTGTGAATTTCCTATCATACTGCATGAGTGGCTAGCACGGTTCACTTATAAGAAGAAAAACCATCAAGGAGGGGAGCCGACATATTGGACCCTTGAACTGATCCAGGAATTGCAAGAAACTCACAACAAAGAATCGCAAACTCTCGAAGTATGGCTGGATAGTATTCTAGAAGGATACATCACTGAGTTTGCAGTCGATACCAATAAGTCATACAACAAAGTAGAAAGAGAGTTATTCAACGGACCACAAGGTAGGTTGTTGATATCTCTACAATTATATATTAAGATGCTTGTCTGTGAGAAGGGTATTCTAAAAGTGCACCTAGAGTAGTGGAACTCTGGTGTGCAGAGGC
Source organism: Pseudotsuga menziesii (assembly GCA_001517045.1). Classification (NCBI taxonomy): domain Eukaryota; kingdom Viridiplantae; phylum Streptophyta; class Pinopsida; order Pinales; family Pinaceae; genus Pseudotsuga; species Pseudotsuga menziesii. The sequence continues at coordinate 806,086 of LPNX010882174.1, forward strand.
CATGGACACCGCGATGAAAGGGTGGATGTGAATGGAAATATAAGGGGTAGATGGGTATGAGTTCTGATGAGACTATGAGGGTTGTTGAGGAAACAAGTGGTTGTACAAGGAGAGGAGAAAAGTTTTGACAAGAGAAGAGGCAGAATACAGGGAAAGATCCTATTGTGATCGAAACGCAAAGCCGTGAAGAACGACCACATGGGATGAAGTAAGCCTATAGTCATGATGAGGACGACTAGAGCTAGGCTACACCTAGGATAGCAGTAAGCTTGAACCCCAACAATAACATTTCCACACCTCCGCGCACTACTCCACCAACAGGTAGAAAAGTGAATTCTATGATGACTTGTCTAACGTGCCAGCAACAGTCTAGTAGAAGAGTACCATTTTGAGGAAGAAGGCCCATAATGCCAGGAGAAGAGATGAAGCTACCAATGTTCCATGGAAATGGGACTGATGACCTAGAACAGTATTGGTTCTTGTGTGAATCAGTTTGTACTTCCAGATAGATTGTTGAAGATGATATCAAGAAAATCCAGTTGGAGACCACCCTTAGGGGTCATGCGATTGAGTGGTACATGAGATTCATGCAGGTTCCTTAGGGAGCTACAACAAAAAAACTAAATGAGATCCGACAAGGGATACTTTTGGAATTTAAGAAACCCAAATCTGAGGCCCAGTATATTACAAAACTCAAAGAGATCAAGCAGTACCTGAATGAAACTATTTGGGATTTTGATCAACGATTTAAGATGTTGATGGCCTAAGTCAACTTCAAAATGAGCGATGTTCAGCATAAGGAGTGGTTCATCGCTGCACTGGTCTCACATATCCAACAACCGTTAATGCAGTAAAAGATTGTGACATAGAGCGAGGCTCTAGAGATCACAATGAAGTTAGAAGCATCACCCATTGGGGAGACTGCAGTCGACATGAACTAGATTTAGGGGCAACTAGAAAATTTGACACTTTAGCTGTAAGATATCAATAAGGAAAAATAAGAACATGATGACCTTTGGTGCACATAGTGTCATGTGGATAGACACACAAAGGAAACCTATCCAACTTTCCAAAATTATTTGCTCTCAATAGCACCAAACCCCTTTAGTTGCACTGGTGTGCCATGGCGTCGGGTGTGTCAGGTATATGGGAATCGACATGAAAACTATTGCTACATGTAGAAGATTGTTACAAAGGAAGAAAATTTGTATTGCACCTGTTTTCACTCAGTGGGGCATGAGGATAAATATTTTCTAGCTTATGAATTGCTTCAAGAGAGAACATATGATTCATACTTTGTGAAGGGTGAGGATCCTTGCGCGATCCAACAGTTGCAGCCTCAGCCGTAGATGGTTCAGCCAACATGCCAGGTGTAGTATACACCACCTCCACAAATGTATTTTATTCCATCATAGTCATAGAAATAGGTCACATCGCAGCCATAGTTCACACCGCAGCCGTAGTTTGCAGCACAACCATAGTTTGTACCGTGACCATAGTACAATCAATTTACGATCACTCAGCCTCAACTACAGTATGTTCATGCAGTGCACTGCGTTGAGAAGCAACTGAATCCCATGCAGCAACTAGCCCAACCACAATATCATAAAGAAACTCAACCATAGTACCAGCGGCAAGGAGGATTCCGAGGAGGGTTTCGGGGATGAGGAGGAGGATTCAGATGAGGAGGAGGATGAGGTCGAGAATCAATCCAGTGTTACACCTATGGAGTATTCAGACACTACTAGAGGGAGTGTCCTCATTTGCATTGTACATACTGCGCAGCAAGTGAGCATAATGTTGAAAATTTCCCTTAGTTTATTGCGAAGTGGCAGGCCGAAAACATCCCTTAGTTGCAAAAGCAGAACTAGTTTGAAAAAAAACACCAAATATAGAGCCAGCACCCATTGGAGAATCAGACTTAGATCCCGTTACAGAATCAAAATCATCCTATGAACCCACTTCCAAATCAAAATCCACCCCTGAACCAAGCCTAGAACTAGAATCAAGGACCAATGGTTGCGATGATTCTATAAGAAACCAGAACCCAGGTTGTCGATGTTACTATTGTCACTCGTGCAGGTGCAATGACCAGAGAAGATGGACCCTGTCAACAAGTTTGGTTTGCTGGGAATAAAAAGGCACCATTTGATATTGTGACAGAAAAAGATACCTTCTTTGAGGCCAAGCATGCAATCGGGAGAAATCTGGGTAAGTCACCTGTTGTTGAAATTCCATCTTCTTTTTATCCATCTGTAGAGGTAGGACCATCGCGACAGTATGGTACCTTGCAATAGTTTCTTGAGAGTTGTATGTCGCTTGTCAGAGATCCTGAGGCTCTCATTGAGATTGATAAGTTATTATACCACTGGAATAAGATGTTGAAGGATTTCGCAGTGAATTCCCTCCAGAAGAGAAAGATAGGAAAAGAGATGAGAATGAACATCCATATTGGGGACTATCAAGTCGATTAATTCATTCTGGATATCAGGTCAGATGTGAATATTTCGACCAAGCACACTTGGAAGCTGATGGGAAATCCAACATTAGGATGGTCCCCTATGCAACTGCGACTAGCAAATCAAGCCAAATTTCATCCTATTGGCCGTGTCTCAAACCTGGTCGTCGATGTCGAAGGTATGAATACATATGCCGATTTTGATTTTATTGAAGTAGTTGATGGTGGAGGATATTATACCGCACTGTTGGGGATTGGATGGACCGATGATAGCATGGCAATTATCGATTTCAAGAAGCAGGTTATGACATTGAAAAAACAAGATATTAGGGTCATTTCTCCCATGGACCCCCATGAAGGACACCGTTGTATTGAACACGTCAGGATGAAGTTGGTAGAGACTGGGATCATGCCTACAATATCTCCTAATACTATATCCACCCTACCGTCAATGGAAAACTTTGATGGTGCAGCGCTAGATTTGTGTCCTCTGATTCTGATGATGCTTTAGAAAATTGGAAAAATCGGCTGCATGATGTGTCTTCTAAAAATTGTGGACTGGTCATGCAATCCCTATGTCGCATTGTGACTTAGATTATAGAGTTGCTGATATATGAGGGGATGCCAGAGTTGTCAGGATTCCTCAAATAATTTGAAGAGCAATTGTTTGAACCACAGAGGTTGTTGGCACTAGAATAAGCATTGAAGGCCACCGTAGCACATTGGTGGGTGAATCACAAGCAGAAAATCCATGAATGGGCACAGTGTCGATGATTGATGATGGTGCGCTTCAATGATTCATAGATCTATCAAGATAGGAGATATGATTGGAAGAATGATCCCATCGGTCATTTGATGGAATGTCAAACCTTGTGGGCGTCACGACCTAAGGATGAGTGGGTCCATGCTTTTGTTCATACTTTGGACAAGATGCCTAGATCTTGGTATGTGGCAGTAGAACTGCATAGAACCATAACTACATGGGAGGAGCTGTCGGTTTTATTTGTGTAGAAGTTTAGTTTTTGGGATGCTAACCCTCAGGTCCACAATGCACTCCAACTTATCCATGATGTAGTATTGAAGGTTGTACTAGATGCATACCCTATAGATCTGGATACGCAGTGTCATATGCAACCCATGATGATGTGTTACAATCTATCTAGTGAACCTGAAGATGATGATGAGCTGTGGAATGTCAATATTTTGGAATTATAAGGAAGTCATGATGTTGCAGTACCAGACATACCAACTGACCCCAAGAGTCAACCTTTGAAGCTCAGAAAAGTTAACATTGGGAAGGAAGAGAACTCGAAGTTTTCTAATATTGGGGACTATTAAAATGATGAAATAATGGCACAGATCATAGATCTACTGCACGAGTTCTGAGATCTCTTTCCTGCACGGTTCTCGAAAATGAAAGGGATATTAGGGGATTTAGGGGAGATTAAAATCCCATTGAAACTAGACGTAAAACCTATGCGACAAAGGCCATATCAACTGAAACCATGATACAAAGAACTTGTCAAGGATGAGCTTGACCAGATGTTGGATGCTAGAATCATTGAGCCTGTTGAAGAATTGGAATGGATAAGCCCTATGGTGGCTTAAGAGAAGAAGACTGGAGAGGTTCGCATTTATGTCGATGATCCAGGAGGATATTGGTGGCCACCCACATATTCCAATTGGACCCCCACCATTGTTTCTTTTAGTTTTCTAGTTTCCTTAATTGTAGCCAAATTTACTATTTTTAGCAGTTTTCGGGTCCTAAACTTCCAGAGCCATTTAGAGGTACTAAACGACGTTTTTTCGGCATCGAATTGTCAGGTAAGTATGATTTTATTCTACACTCAATATTTGTTGTTTCTGGATGTAGTCCTTGAATATATCTTTCTAACGATGTATCATGCATGTCAAATAGAGGTATTATTCCAAAGTTACGACCCCGAGAAATTGATGTACCAAGTTACCCAACGGGGCCCACATTCTGGCGTTTCACCTCCTATGGTTAGTTTTTTGGATGTGTAGGGTTTCCATTGTTTCTCAATAATATATAGGCCTTTGAGCCTCATTGTAACACAGATTTCTGAGGCATGTAGCCGCCACATCTCTTCTCAGAGATAAGCTACCAGCGCTCTAGATAGTTTATTTCCATTTGTTATGTAAACAAGTTTTAGTTCCTTGATTAATGAAATGAATTGTTATTTTTGTTGCATATTTGTTTCTATGGTTATTTCTGTATTCTGTTGCATTCCTGCATAAATCTGGATTAGTCGACCTGAGAAAGATGAATGATTGCTACTTGCATGATCCTTTTCCAACTCCCTTTACAGATGAGGTCCCTGAAGGAGTAGGCGGTCAAGAGATGTACTCCTTCATGGATGGATTTTCGAGGTATCACTAGATCCGAATCACAAAGGAAGATCAGCATAAGACCACATTTGTCACTGAATGGGGTTTCTTCAATATACATTCATGCCCTTTGGATTGAAGAATGCACCAGCAATATTTTCTCGGGTGCTTGTTGCTGCGTTCAAAGATTTCATTCATAAGTTCTTGCAGGTATACATGGATGATTGGAAAATTTGTGGTCTGATTAAGGATCATTTAGAAAACCTATGATCGATGTTGGAAAGGTATCGATAGAATCAAATTGAATTGAATTCAAAGAAGTGCATTTTTTGGGTGACATTCGGGATGTTATTAGGACACATAGTGTGAAAGCAAGGTTTGTTGGTCGACCCTACAAAGATCATGCTTATCCTAAGTCTGCTGCAATTGACAAATGTGAAGATTCCTTTTGCAACACTAGGACACATGGGATACTATTGCAAGGTCATCAAAGGAGACACTCTGATTACTGCCCCTATGGAGAATCTTTTAAAGAAGGATGTGCATTTGAGTGGAATCAAGAGTGACAAGGAATATTTGACACACTGAAGGCCAAGATGGCATCGACGCCTATACTTGTATTCCCTAATTGGAACAAGGAGTTCCATGTCCATGACAATGCCTCTTTTTTTGTGCTAGGGGTAGTACTTCCGCAACCAGGCGATGGCGACCAGGATCATCCGATCACATTTACAAGTAGGTAGCTGCCCTTTGCTTAAATAAATTGCACAACCACTAAAAGAGAGGGCTTGGCCATGGTTTACGCAATGCATAAGTCTAAACACTATCTATTGGGAGGTCACTTCAAAATGTTCATGGACTACTCTGCTTTGCAATGTATGGTCAATAAGCCTGTGTTGGGTGGGAATATCTGTCGATGGATGCTACATTTTTAAGAATTTGACTTTGAGATAATTGTGAAGCCATGACGGTTGAATTCTAGCCTTGATCATTTGTCTCGTATTGAGGCAGGAGAAGAAGCTAGCAATATTGATGACGAATTTCCTCATGTGTAGCAGTTTCGGGTAGATATCACAGATGACAATTACACTCCAATGATTCAGTTCATTGAAACTGGAGTGTCCCCAGAGGACCCGTCGAATAGTCAGAAGAAGCAGTTGGTATTAAAGGCCTCATATTTCTATCTGATTGCTGGGAAATTATAGAAACTTGGACCAGATGAAATCTTGCGATAGTGCATCTTACCGCATGAGAAAGGACCTATTCTAGCAAAAGCACATGCATGAATCACGAGAGGCCACTATGGAGGAAGTGATACTGTGTGTAAGGTGCTGCGCACTGGGCTATGGTGGCCTAATTTAAATAATGTTGTGGAATATTATGCGCGGAGCTGTGATTTCTGTCTGCGCGTCGAAAAATCATCATGGCAGGATGAGCTACCGCTTTTGCCACATGTAACTCTACAACCTTTTGATAAATGGGTTGTGGAATTTGTGAGTCCAATTAATCCATTGGGAAAGAGGACTGGTGCATGGTACATCATTACAACAACTGACTATCTAACAAGGTGGGTGGAGGTCATGCCAGTTGTAGACTGCACCACTGCGACAACAAAAAAGTTCATAATCGAGAATATTGTGACACAGTTTGGATGTCCTAGGATATTGATGAGTGACCAGGGAAATCACTTTATCAATCAAATGGTGAGAGCACTAACCGAGGATTTGTAGGTGTAGCACAAGTAAAGCACACCATACCATCCACAGGTGAATGGGACTATCGAGGCCTTCAACAAAATATTGGAAACTTCACGTACAAAGGTATGTAATGCTAATCGCGACGATTGGGATTTGAAAATTCAAGCAATACTATGGGCATATCACACCCCTTGTAAAAGGCTGATGAGACAGACACCATTCAAATTGGTATATAGGAAAGAGGTAGTCATTCATATGAAATACATTGTTCCTAGTCTGCATATTGTAGCTTCGACTGGCATGGATAATGCAGAAGCACTAGAGGAGCGCATCGCATAGTTGATCCATCTTGAAGAAGAAATATTTATCACAGGTTTCCACCAGTGCATTGAGAAGTATATACAGAAGGTGTGGCATGATCGACACATTAAGAATAAGCAATTTATAGAGGGATATTTGGTGTTGTTATACGACAGCAAGTTCATGAAGAATATGGGTAAGTTACAGATACACTGGTTAGGCCCATATCTTGTTCATTCAATTACTTCTGGGGGTGCAATACAATCACAACAATTAGATCGTGTGTTGCTACCTAAAATTTTGAATGAAATCCCTATAGGATGAGGCCTGAGCCAAAAAAAATATAGACTAGGTATATAGCAGTAAGGCGAGCATAGAGGAAGAGGATGCGCAAGGATAGAAATCAGTAGCCCTATGAGGAAGACCACATGCGACAACCATAGGGCTGCGAGTTGATCAAATCAACAATAAATATAGACAGTTAAAGTAGTTAGCCGACAGCAGTTGGTGAAGCGACGCGTATTTATGACTGATCCGACCATTAGTGAGATGAGATTGACGGTGGATTTGGGGTCATTAATGATGGATTTGGTCATGATGGACATGGTGGATTTGGCAGTGATGGGATTGGGTTAGTAATTGGTTGTAAGACAATGTGGGATGCGGGTGAAAGGCATTGTTTAGTTGAATTGAGTGAAGTGTTGAGCTCGGAGTAGTAGCATAATTTCACGCGATAGGGAAGGAGTGAAATTGAAGTATATTCGTTCACATTGTGAGGATTGTAGAGTGCATCATGTTGAGAAATACTGACGAAGTCAATATTTCAAGCGATCAAGAATACCCCATTCATCCCATGACAATCATAGAGGAAGTCATGAGCATGCCAGTTGGATCCTCTTTGATCCCTAAAGGGAATTGAAAGGCCTAGAATCCGAGTTCCACACCGCTACAGAAGAGACACACGTGCACTTACACTAGGGTGCAAGGGAAGGGAACTACATAAACCAAAACGTCAAGCTTAGGAGCTATTAAGTCTGGATATGTTGCTCCAACGTGACCTGGGGCAAAGATAAAGAATATCACCAAGAATTAGAAGTATTTACCGAATTTGTCGTCGCTACTAGACGAAATGACTTGCTCAATGGAAACCATACCGACCTCAGTCAAGATAAAGTATGAAGGCCATGATTTGTTTCTTATAAAGGACGTAGTGGATGAGCCTTACTAGTCATTTCCTATGGTGCATGGTGCGCCTATCCAATGGATTCCTCACCTATGGGAGCAGGGATTGAGTAAGTCTGGGTTGTTGGGGCTCAGTACATTCCTCGTTTCAAGCAATTGAATGAATCCCACACATGCATCAAATAGTTGTTGGGGTGCTTTCATGGAAGGATGGTATGGTTGAACGACCTTATTCCTATCATGCTCGACCTAATTTCAGAAATTATGGGATTACCAAAGGCTAGGGAAGATCCAGTGGAGTATCTCAGAGGGCGGGACAATGACAAAAATATTTACCAACAATTGAAGGAGAGATTCAGATTGCAGCGCGATGGCCGCGCCTATCTCATCGAAAGTATTAATTGAGTGGGAAGTGTGTATTGGGGCACACATTTTTTCTCGTCGGCCCCTCCAATGTATTTCAGGCATGGTTGCATGTGCACAAAGATGCACCTAGGGTCTACAAATGAACTGGTCCCTGTTTCTATTAAACTAGTTGCTAGAAGATGTTGTCTCTGCTCAGGCTAGGGAATGAAAATTTTCCTGCAGTTGGTTGTTGATTCTCATTGCGTTAGTCACATGGATGGAGCTAGAGGACTACCAATCGATGTCATTCACTGCTTTGGAAGTGTGCAAAGGTGCATGGTATTAGAACTTGTGGTGGGTCGAGGATCCCAGTCGACAGAGGGACTATGAAATCCATTTTTGGGTCTATTGGGAAGTGCTACAAGCTGCAACCATCAATGTTCCCCAGTTATCCAATGCTACAACATTCAAATATCAAAGGATCCTTTGGTTTTCTATTATGCCTAATTCCATTTATATCTAGGAATGATGGGACCCCAAGAAGAAATCGCTGCCTATGGCCTATAAAATCGCAAATGAAGAATTGGATGACATAGTTCAGGAGTGGTCGGTTGAATGGCGTGAACCTGTGAGTGCAAAAGAGATATCTACGGGGCTACTAGCAGATGCCCCTGTCGAGCCTGTCCGAGTAGAGAAAAGTATTCATGAATCTGATGGAGAGGCGTGGACATAATCTGATCTAGAAGCACAACTCATATTTTGAGGAGAACCAAACCAAAAGGCGCATAGACCTCGATGTGGGTAGCAACACCTGCTCTGTGATGGAGAACCAACTACAGTGGCTCATCAAGGTTGTCACAAACTCATCTGATGCCACAGTGCAAGGCATGGATTAGTCCAACCAAGAAGGGTTCACTGCAGTAAGAGCTAAGTTAGATTCTATTTATGATTTTGTTTCAAAAAGGACACCAGAGATGGATGTAATGCAGGAATTCCCGGTGATTAGCACTGAGCCACGGGCTAGCAACGTTCAAGTTCCCATGACTGCAATCGAAGTTAAAAGTGAAGAAGTGAACTCATTACTACATCTGTTACCGAGCATTGATTTTGATCTCAATAAGTTACCTACTCAGGTTCTAGTGCAGCTATAGCAGGTCACCAACCAGAAGTTTGCTGATGGGAAGAATGAGCTTAGCGATGGGTATGTGCAATAGAGGATGCGTCTAAGAAGATGGAGGAAGAATATGATGAGCTGCGGCAGGTCAAAGAGAAACTTACCAAACAAAATGCGGAGGATATTGCCACATTGAAGCAAGCACAGAAAGAGCTGTAGCGGAAAGTCACTGAAGAAACCACTGAGTTAAATAAGCAGTAAGACCACCTTGTTGACGAGAAAGTGCAACTCTGTTCTAGTTGTGATGTGGTTGAGAAAGCTGTTGATGAGGCATGTTAACACATCTATGAAAGCATGGTGGAACTCACTGCAGTTTCCAAGGCCAAGTGACTTGGGGAAGTTATTTCCTAGCTCCAGTTGACCAACAATCTACTAAATTCCCTTGTTTACCCCAAGATGCAGTGTAAGCAGATTACCAAGCAAAAAAATACCATCAAAGAGATTGTGGCCTAGTTTGAAGCTATGGAACAGGAAGCAAAGATGATCACTAATGAAATGACATAGTTTTGGCAAAGTGTCATCCAATATGAACAACTTGACCGATTGACCAAGCAAGCGCAGGAAGATGAAGCTCAGTTGATGATGCTGAAGACGTCGCTAAGAGAAATGCCTCTCATGGTTTAGATTACGTGCTTCAAAGAGTTGAAGGACCTGCAGTAGAGAGCCTCCACATCCCAAGACTTCTAGTGCAATCCCACCACCCAGCTGGATGAATTACAATAAATTGGTGGGAAGTTTTCTATCAAAGCAGTCGTTGTCCTGCAGGCATATGGTGGATAGCAAGGCTGGGGAGGCGCACCCACTAAAGCAATACCTACTAAAATTTCAGAATGCATCTGAGCAAGTCCAGCTCCAAGTTCATGAGATCTTGCAATAGTTCAAGGACTTCAAGACAAAGACGACGGAGTACACCCTATCTACCTGACGTGGCTCGAGGACGAGCCAAGAGACTTTGTTAGGGGCCTGTTTGTAGGGGTTTTGGGTAAGTGAGTTGTGCAACACCACAGAAATTGTGCAAGCTCAGGAGATAGCACACATGACCAAATTAGTGCGATATGAAGAATAATAACCATTTTTTAAATTTCTTATGCAATTTTGTACTAGTTGACCACATTTTGTGGATATAGGTCACTAGTTTGTTAGACGTTAATTAGAAGTGGACCTTGGATGTAAAGTCACAAACCTATATATAGAGTTAGAATTGCAATTTTAAATCATCATTGATGTGGAATATCAATCGATCAATCCATTTTGTGATCTGATAACTATGTGTGATTTTGTCATTTCACTTTGTTCTTGAGCAGTTTTGGCTCTGTCTATGTCAACCAACTATTGAATCTTGGGTTGTGATCATTATCATGTTGTCAAGAAGTAATACATGATTTGGATCTATTGCGCAAAAGTAATATGACATGACATATGTTACCCTAGATTTATCTTGTCTCTTATTTATTTCATGTCTTTATGTGTTACGATGTCAATGATGGATTTTTACTGAATCTGTTGTATGAATGAATGACACTACCACGATGAATAAGTGAATGATGCGATCTATTAGAAATCTGTTAGTTATGCTGATATATCTGTGATGAATGTTGTGATACCAATTAACTATCTCTGAAGAATCTGATGATTATGTTGTTGAGTCGATGATGCCCTGCCCTTCCTTCTTACTGCCAAAAACTTGGTTTCGACAGCTCTTGCTCGAACATCTCGTGTGAGACTTCATCCTCTTTGTGGGTGTTTCCCGACAGGGTGAAACCTATCTCGGCCGGTGCTCAGGGAGATCACGTTGGTTGGGTGTCGACAGAGTGAGAACCCCTCTCGACGAGGCTTTGTTGGTGGGTTTTTTCCAACAGAGGGTGAGGGAAAGAGTTGGTATATGGAGGAAATGTACATAACCATTTTGGTAATTATGGTCTCCCCATATTTATATCCATGTGAGGATTCTCTGCCCCTCATTCACTATGTATGGAGGATTCTAGTTATTTCTGATCCCATGCAGGGTATTTGGGGTGGGAAGGTGAGAGGCTATGACTCTGTTTTTGAATTTTAGTTTCTCTATGAGTGGAACCTTCAGTGTTTTCATATTATGGTGCCCAAGCATTTTAAGAATATGAACTCGGGAATGGTTGAAGCCTTGGTCGAATGCCGAGGGAAATTCAAGGGGGTTAGTGAGTGGAGGGGATGCATGGGTTGTGCTACATGGGTGCAGTCCCATTCTTAGGAAACAATCTTCTTATTCAAATATTTCATTCCTCTATTGAACTAACCATCCTAGGAATTCCATCCCATAATTGGGTTTGATGTCTCAGTCAAGGGCTCTGTACCTGTGCTTATTCCCTATGTTAGTAGGTTTCATACTGCTAGTTTTATTTGCAGATAGTTTGGTCATGTGTTTCTTCTGTATGGAGCTATGTTCAGAACATTATGGTTTTTCTTTTTGGGGGAAGAAAGACACTTTTTAGGGAAGGATGTAAAGATGGAAAGCCGGGGATGATGAAACCATGCTATTTTGAGCATTATGTAATTATATGATTTTGCAGTAATATAAAAATTTCATTCACAAAAAAAAGATGATTATTTTTTAAGAAAAATATAAATAATTTATTTAAATAGCAACATTTAAGTTTGACCTACATGGGTGTGGCTCATTGGTGATTCACTTGATATGAAGTCACATGTTGTAAAGCAAGCCACGAGTTCAAATAATACTCAACATTACATGTGTCCCATTCTTGTGCACTATTGTGGGGCACCTAGGGCTATAGTGGTAGCAGGAATGTATACATGGACCCTGCGGCATGTGAGTACCATCCCAGTCCCCAGTTGTCGATCCCCCTATTAAAAAAAAAACATTTGAGTATCTAAATTCCAATACTTTATCAAACTAATATAATTTTAATATATATTGTTTTGAAATAAATTGCACCTGCATGAAAAGAAAATTAATCCCTTTCATCATATGAAATTTGTCGATATTAATTCACCACACATATTTTAATCTGATTTAGTTTTTCCCTCAAAATTTCACTTCTTTCCCATTACAAGGTATTCTCCTTTATGTTATTTAATTTTCACTAATTTTTTATTTAAAACTATCCATAATGTGTGATTCATTTAAATGGTGTTTTCTATTGAATCATCAAGTCCTCTTTTCCAATTTAAATTTTTTAATCCTTGATCAAATCCTTTCCTTATAAAATGTTTTCTCCATTTCTATTTTCTTAAGACCATTAAACCTCCTCTCCTTTATTTTTCTCTCCTTGCATTTCATTTCCTATTACGATTTCATTTCATCTCTCCTTTAATCTGATTTTCTAATTTGTATGCAACTAAGGATGGATATCAAAGTAATAAAAATATAAAAGACTATTTTGAGCAACAAAAATGCTCAAATAATTAATTTAAAACTTTGAATGGAATGATAACAACTCCTACAAACTTAAACAAAAAATAGTAGCATAGGTTATGTTACCATCCAATATGCACAAGGTGCTCACATGGCAGAAGACAACATTAGCCAGCCAAGGACATTCTGGTTCCCCATTCAGTCAAGTAGTATTTTGCTCAATTGTTGTACTTTGAAACTCCTTTGTCATTGTGAAAGAGAAGTTAATTTTAAATAATTGACATCCTTTAGAAGTGTATAATGCAATCCCTAATGAGTCACTCATGTTATGACACCTTTGTAGTGGTTTTTTACGTAGTTGAACTTAGATCCTAGTGATCAAATTTCAACATGGTTTTTTCACTCACACCTCCAAAGACAAAGTGTGTTATAACCTAGGTGAGTCATGTTGGCATATAATTGCTTGTGGTATTATGTCAAATCAATTCATTCACCATGGTCCTAGATTCATTCATGGAATATTTGGTCCCTAGGAGAAGCAATTTGGAAAAAGACTATGTAAATTTAGTTAAGGGGGTCATAACTTGTGAAGGGAATATTCTTGGAACCTCCACCCATAAAAAACCGATGAATGCATGGGTCTCCCTTCATATAAGGGAGTAACATCATTCCATTATCCACCTCATGACTCATCTCCAAGTCGAAATTTGGGATCCCTAAGTTTGTGCATGAATTGGAGTTTTCTCTTACAAATTAAGGAGCCCTTTATTTGCTCATGTAAAAATCCTATAAAGAGGGTTTCCCTCCCATAATGGTTGAGTTCACTCAAGAAATAAAATATCTCCAACATTTTCCAAGATATCTCCATAAAGGTGATGGATATGAGGCTTAGTTACTCCAAGACAAACTCCTAATTTTTCTCAAGTTGTGTAAGAAGTGACACAATAGTACATTGCAGGGCTGGTTCACTATAGTAGCTCCTAAATTTTCTCAAGTCCTCATATATTAGTGGTACATTTCTCCTCATGTATGTGTATTTTTATGTATCTCCTAGATCTCATACCAAAGTTGGTGTATTTGAGGCCTAGTTAGGTCTAGTTCACTCTTAATTTTTATGTAGTTCTCATGGATGTGGGGCACATTCGAGGGTTGAATTCATAATTAGGGTTTTGAAGTGGATCACATGTGTCATTCTATCATGAAGTGTGCATTATTTTCTCAAGGAGGGGGAATTATTTTCCTCTCTTGCTATTTAAAGTGGCCTCTCCTCGATTAAAGTTTCTTATTGTTGGAGGCAAAGTATTGTAAAACTATTTCTCTCTTAAGAATGGTATATAATAAAGTTTGAAGGATTTGGATACTACACAAGAAATGTTATTGTATGGTATGTTTCTCTTTTCTATTTATTTCATGAGTAGTTAATCTTCTTTATATGTTTTTGGTACTCTTTGCTGCATTTGATTATCTGGCCATTGAAGGGTATTTCTACCCATTTGGTTTAGATACTTATATTGTGATTGTATTTTTTTGATATATTTTCACAAATAATATTATTTTTATCTTCTTTCCTAGTTTGGAGGTGACTACATTAATCTCTTTCAGATACACTGCACCATCAAACAACAAGAAGAGGAGAGCCACCTCCTGGTATAATTTCTTCTCTTGTAGGTTCACCCCGAGCTCCAAGAAGGATAGGGCATGCCTAGATATCCCCTTCCTCGTGGATCCCTTTGCATCAAGATAGTGCATACATAATATATAGTTTCCTCCTTTTGTCATTGTCAAAAAGGACCCCCTCTTCTATTCTTTAACCCTACTTCTAATTAAAATAAAATCTCAATCAATTTCTTTGTGTTACATTGTTAGTAAGAATGGATTCTTAAAGTTGAATGGTACATCAGATATGATATAAATCATAATTATTTTAGTATTTTTCTTATCGTGCATATCTGATTTTTTTTATTATCTAAGACTAGAGGAATATAATGCATGCATTGAAATTCAAATATTTTTTACACCGAGTTTCAAGAAAAATGATATCTAGGACTTGTACATTTTTGTATTTTTATTTGTAAGTATTTAATTTTGTGTTTGTATCATATTTATCTCATTTCCCACAAGTTGGAAAACAAGAAAAATTATTGATACAAACCTTTACTTCCCATCATATTTATATTGCTAACCCTTTTTGGTTCTTACTATTTCACAGTCATCCCACCGTTTGTAGGAAAAGCGATCCATATTTGTGTGAGAATGAAATGAGAGAGAATATATATTCACATACACATATATAACAATAAACAAGGTGATATAGTAAACCTAGATTATATTAAATGAATGAAACATAACAAATTATAAAACAAAAGCAGTTAGAATGGTGGTAGTTGTATCTCTAATAAGAGATGTGGCGTATACACTCACTTATGACAAGTTGACTACAAAAAGAGTTTGAAGGGCCTTTTATCATAAATCTTTGAAGAGGAAAATATTAACCTAACCCTAGGATATGAATCTTCATAAATTTTGTGTCCCCAAGGTGGTTAGTTGAATATTCAAGTTCTAAGGATCATAACTTTTTCATATGAACTTTGTTTGGGGCTCTTAATAGCCCGTTCAAGAGTTTAGACGAGATTTGAAAATTTTGAATGGGATAAATGAATACCGCAAGTATGAAAAGGACCCCTGAATCAAAAAAACATGCCATTTAGGGCCTCAAAACAACCATGAAAGTTTGGGACCCAAAATACCGTAGAAAATAACAAGAAAATTGCCAAAATAAAAAAATGTTTTAAGCTAGTGGAATAGGTGGGTGGAAAACTATACCCATATGGATAATTCCTCCCCACATAGTAATAAATGGTCTCCATTGCATTGAGTTCCCCCATAAAATGGGGATTATTTGAACGAACTTGAATCCTAGTGAACCAATTTCCTTGGTCGAGGAGTTTCCCTGCTTTGACAACTTGATATAGTTGGATCTTCTACTGGAAGGTTCCCTTAACCTATGTTTCCATGATATTATCGATGATTGTTTTTTCCATGCAGCTGAGATTAATATGTGTAGGTGTCAATTGTTCTACCACCTCCAAGGTGTCCAAACGTGGTGCAAAATATGGTCGAAGGAGCTCCACATTGAATATTGGTTGCATGCCAAGGAATGGAGGAAATATTAATTTGAAGGAATTATCACCAACTTCCTTGGATATGGTGTATGAGCCATAACAAAGTTGATGAATCTTGATATGGGGTCACGTGAGCCTCTCTTTCTGTAAATGCAACCAAGCCTTATCCCCAACCTGGAACTTGTGTAGAACCTAATGTTAGTCATGTCACTTCTTGTATTTAGTATTGGCCTTTTGCAAGCTTTCATGGACCCGTTGATGAATGTATTGGATTCATTAAACAAATATGGTGGACTTATCAGCTTCATCTTGAGAATGGGAAGATTCCTCTTGTGTAGGGAAGAGATACATCAATTGGGTTTATTAGTTGGAAACCTAAGCACAATTGAAAAGGGTTGTGACCAATAGAGTTATGAATAGATTTTTTATAGCTATGCTGAACATAAGGAAGGCTCTCATCCCATGTGGGGGTATGTTTAGAATTGTGCATTCTCAAAATATGCACAATCATCTGGTTGAATACCTCTATTTTTCCATTGGTGTGGGGGTGAAAGGAAGTCTATTTGGTGAGATTTGTATCCATCCATGACCATAGACTAGACCAAAAAGTGCTCAAGAACCTATTGTCCCGATATGAAATGATATCATGTGGCATCCCAACATGAATCCAAAGGTGCTCAAATATGATCTTAGAACTAGATTCGATGAATATGCTCTACTTAAAATCTATTCGAATGGCCATATTAGAGAAACAATCCATGACCACAAACACACAATCTTTACCATGCTAGTTTAAAGGTAGTCCTAACATGTAATCCATGGATATGGATTCCCATGGCCCATTTAGAGTGCGAAGGGGGGTGTACAATGATTTATTTTTGACAGTTGGTTGCACGATGGAATAGGAAGTGCAGGATATGATATATCAGTTTATGCATTATCGGAGTTTGGTCCAATAAAAATACTTCTACAAAACTACCATTATCTTCTCAGTTCCAAAGTTCCCTACCCCCCAACTATAATGGGCTTCCCAAATCATCTCTGCATGCTTTCTTAAAGAAAAACAAAGATGGCCCATGTGGCATAGCAATCCTTCCTGAAGATGAAATTATTTCACTAGTATACCTTTACAAAAGGATTTATAGATGGGAGTGAACTCAGGAACATTGTCATATATTTGAGGCCACCAAGAGGTCTCGTGGCTACAAGAGTTGACCATTGTGGTTAATGATTCTACTGGAGGTTGACTGAGGAAATCAATGAATCGATTGTTGTTTCCCTTCTTAAATTTAATGTTCAAGAGGATATTCTAGAAGTAAGTGGACCACTTCTAGTGGCAGTCATTCTGTAACTTTCCTTTGTTTTGCATGAACTACAAGGGCTTGTGATCAGTGTGGATGATTATTTATTTTCCAAGGACTTAATGCTTCCATTGGTGCCATGATTGGATAATGGAGTAGATTTCCTTGTCTTAGGTGGGGTACTTGCATTTGTACCTAAACATGTCTCACTGTGATATGCCATTGAATGTCCATGTTGAGTGAGGACCACACCAATGAGATAGTTTGAATCATCTGTCTCAATCTCAAAGGGTTTTTGCAGATCTAGTAAGGTAAGGATAGTTGTCGAACATAAGTGCTGCTTCAGCTACTGAAATGTGTGTTGTTGTGGCTTGGAACAGGTGAATCTCTCCTTATATATGCCTTTGGTTACCTAGATAATGGTCCAAGCAATATTATAGAAGGCCAACACAAATCAGCGATAGAAATTTGGAAGGACTAGGAAGCTGCAAATCTCTATCAGAGTCACTAGGGTCAGCCAATTGTGAATGGATTGGATCTTGGCTAGATATACATGAACACCATGTTCATCCATAATGTATCCCAAATACTGAACCCTTTCCATTCCAAAAGAGAACTTCTCTATATTGGCATATAACTTGTGTTGTCTCAGGGTGCTAAGGACTTGGTGGATATGCTCCAAGGGATATTCACAACTACAAAAGAGATAGAATTATTCCTGTAGAATCTTAGATGTTATATAATATATCAATGAAATATTATAATTGCAATAAGACAACGAGATAATTCATGAATTATAACACATAATAATGATTAATGTACCAATTGGAAGAGAATCTCTCTGTACTGATAAGTAGTGATGAAATATTACAACCTATATATGATACAAGTCCTCCTCTACTAGCCAATGAACTGAGTTCTTCTGCTCCAAATCTCCAAAGGAAATCAACCAGCATAAGCTTGCTCTCCTTTGATGATATATATATCCTCAACCCCTACCCTCTATTTATACTTGATGAATAAGAGGATTTAGGAAGGTTGATATGGTTGAGGAAGTTGGGAATGTTGTGACTACAAGCCCAATTTTCCTTAACTACACAAGTTTTTATTTTTAATTTTTAGCTTAGGGTAATCACGAGTAACGATACTAGAAATTCATGAGTCACTTGTGATTTTTATGAAGGAAACCAGCGAGTGCAAAGTGTGATCATGTAATCGCGGGTTGTATAAATGGATACCCACAAATGGATCATGGGTTTCAATGACAATAGTCGCAATTTCACCTTAATTATTTTATAAAGCATGGGAAACACTGGTAGGATGAATATGTATCAAGGAACATGCTCATATATAGTTTCGTGGCTACTTCAAAGCATTATGTCCTTTTGTGGAACGAAACATTGAGTGTCAGTACTCGGACAAGGAATTTCCATTTCATGGGATACCACCATGTTCTACTGTAGATGAGGGTATCATCTCGATATATGACCCCAAAGGAAATAGTGAATTGTCATAGAATGTCATCCATCATCCTCATGAAGGTTTTAAGGGCATTGTTCAAGCCAAAAGGCATGACAAACCACTCAAAAGGCCTTCCTAATATTTGAAGGCAGTATTCCAGACATCAACCTACTCAATTGGAACTTGATGAAGCTAAAGTTCAGGTCAATCTTGTTGAAATGCTTTCCCCCCTTGATTTGGTCAATGAGGTCACCGATCTAGGGAATGCGATACCTATTTCAAACTGTGATCTTGTTTAGATCTCAGTATTCAATACAGAGTTTCCATGTCCCGTCTTTCTTCTATACCAAAACAATTGGGCTCCCACAATGTGAAGATCTGGGTCGAATGTGCCACTTTTGGATTAACTCTTGAATATAGCATTTGATTTCTTCATTCTGTATGAGGGAATGCATGTATACTACACACCACATATCAAACAAATGGAATGCTTAACCTGATAGTCTACTGTAACTCTAATAAGTCTAGTGAAAATGTCTTTGTATGATTCCACGATCTTGTCCACCTATTTCTAATGTGTAGAGGGTCTTTGTGTGGAGGTGGTGGATGTTGTTCTGATCTTTTATTCATCTACATAATGAACCATGAAGAGTACAAATTTACCTATCTGGGAGATTACCTTCTTCCACTAATTCGATGTGACGAGAGACACCGCGGTATCAAAAAGTGTATCTGGTATCCCATAGTGTTTCTTTTTGGAAGTACTAATGACACAATGAGGTCTAGAGTCATACACAACAAGGCATTTCCACATATATGGTTGTCCTAAAATAACTTCACAAACTTAAAAAGGGGAAACATCACACATTACCTCATATTTGAAGGGATTGATGTCGTAGGAGAGGCAACACTATTGACTGACATGGATGTCTCATCCATGGCTCAACCAGCCAATGTTGTAGGGTTGGGGATGTGGAACCATATGAATCTTCAATATTTTCAATATGTCTCCTAAGATGAGGTTCATCTAAATACCATTGTAAATAATGAAATGTAGCAGAGTATTCTACACCCATACTTGTGAATGCATGTGGTGTTCCCATTCCTCTGGCTCCTCTTACTCTTTTGTTTGGATATTTTTGCTTGCAATGGTGGCACTAGGTTCTGCGTCAATGATCTACTTACCCCTTTCCGTCTCTGCATCGGTGTCTAATTCAATGTATGGATTCAGGGGTTTTTTCTCAGCCAACAAAGATTATTTTGATTGACATTCATCAGTGTTTTGGCAAGGTATTTTGTGGAACTCGCACCACTTTCTAGTGTTCTTCTTCTATTTCTCATTACCCTTCTTTGCTTGCAGCTTGTACTGCTTGTCAGGACTTTGGCCATCCTTGGTATGTCCTTTGGGTTGTGAATTAGGGACATTTTTTCTCGTCTTCTGTTGTTGATTTGCAGATCCAAAATATTTCTTATTTTTTTTCTTAAATTTTTTCTCGATCTTAACGTCATATCAGTTGTGTAAATTAATCCCAATATTAGATCAATTAAACTCACAAAAATTGCTTGAAACATGCATAGATTCACTAAAAAGGATACTATATATGGTGCATAACACAAAATTATATTGAATAATCTTACATTATACAACCTTATGTCAAAATAGATTTTCCAAATATATAATTACATTAGATATTCGAATGCATAAATATTCCATTCGAATCAACACAAAAGCAGACTTACTAAACTAGTCAAAATATCCCATAGGTGCATTAAACACTTTCCTAATATGTCAAGAAGATCATGAATAGGATCAATTAGTTGTATCATCTGATAAGTGATATAAATTTGAAAAATCATGATTTTAGGAGAGAAAAAGGAGGGAGAGTTATGTAAAAAACAAGGCAGTTTCCTTAAAACTAGATTTCACATTTTGCTTTAAAAGTCACTGAAAAAGAAGGAAACTCTAGATACGGAAGGAATGCATACTTTCTAAACTAGGAATCCTAATGGGATGTTATAATATTATCCATAATATTTCCAAATCACTTCTGGATGAATTTTAGGAAACTTTGAACACAAAAATGTAGGTGGATGCCATTTGGATAGTGTAGGACTTAGGAAATTAACCAAAATGATTAAATTTTATATACTAAGTATGAGAATGTGTTTTTATTATTCTAACACCCCAAATTATATAAAATATAAGAAATATATCATAGATATAGGACCTAGCAACAATCCTTATTCACCATTTACATACTTCTTGTCCATACAAAACAAGGAAAGAGGAAAACTTACAAAGGGGAAAATCCTCCCTTAAACATGGACATGAACAAAATTGTATGAGATATTGTCTTCAATAAGTATTCACCACATGATAATATAACCATAGCAGTGATTTTATATTGTTGAAATTATTCTCAGAAAACACCTTGGTGAAGATGTCCACAACGTGCTCAGATGATGCCCAACAAAGCAGAGAAATGACCGCATCATGCACAAGCCCTATGATGTAGTGCATATAGATGTATATGTGTTCATTTTTATAACTTGATATTGGAATAGTAGATATTTTAATTATAATTTGGTTGTCACAATAGATTAATGTAGAAGTCTCAGATTCAATCCCAAACTCTCCAAGTGTACCTTGCAACCACAAACATTGAGTTGTTGCATTCACAACTCCTTTGTATTCTTCCTCTGTAAATGAAAGAGAAATGGAAATTTTATTTTTAATTAACGAACTGATTGGTCCATATGCAACAATAAAAACATATCCATAAGTTCATTTTATATCAGTGTTATCACCTTCCGAATCAAAGTCACTAAAACCAACTAACTCTAGGGAAAATTTTGCAACATACTGAATCCCATGAGTTCTTGTTCCTTGTACAAAGTTTAGGAGTAGTTTTTCCTCCGTACAATGGATTTAATGAGGCTGATACATGTGTATTTAATAAAAAATCACTACATAATATATATCAGGTCTAGTATGAGTCAAAAAAAGAAGACAACCAACCAACTTCCTATACAAAGTGTTGTTTACCAATAGAGTCGATTGCGCTTCTTCAAGCTTAACTCCTGAAAGGAAAGGAGTCTTTCTTGGCTTGAAATAATTCATGTTGAAATTTTTCATTAGGTATGAATCATACTTTTACTGATGTACCTTGATTCCAATATCTGATTGAGAAATTTGAACCCCCAAAAATTGGCTCAACAATCCCAAATCCATCATGGAGAAAGCATGGTTCATTAAACCCTTCAAGGAGGAAATTTATTTCTTGGAACTTCCTGTGATCAAAAGATCATCCAAATAACTAAAAATAATTATAATTGAACCATGAATCAACTTAAAATATAAATTTGGATCAGACATGCGTCTAGTATAGTTCAGTGATAGTAAACAACCATCAACCTTGGCAAACCAAGCTCTGGGAGCTCTTTTTATCCCATACCATGATTTATTCAACATACACACAAGAGATGGATTAGTAAAAAAAAATACTAGATACTTCATGTATATCTATTATTTCATATACCCATGTATAAATCCACTTTTAACATCCATGTGATGTACCTCCCACTGCTTGGAAGCTGCAATGGCCAAAACTAGTCTTATGGAGTCCATCTTTGCCATTAGTGAAAAGCCCTCATTGTAGTCAATTAAATTGACTTGGGAGAAGAAATTGGACACCAAAATTACTTATAATTAATAGGATATCCATAATCTGCAAAATTTGTCTTGAATACCCATTTCCACTTGACTATATTTCTCCTCGGTGGGAGATTGACTAGTTCCCATGTCTCGTTCTTCTTGAGCCAGTGGTATGACTCGTTCATGGTTGTTTTCCATATTTTTTTGGATATGATTAAACCATTATTTAACACTTTTCAGAAAATAAATGATCCTTCACAGAAAGGGCATTCTCGTATTCAGATCTAGTCCTCCTAGGATCACTAGGATTGCCAACTAGTTCCCCAACTGCATGATTGGTATTTACTGCCAACTTTGGACTTGTGGGTGTGTTGGGATATGAAATTAAATATTAATTATCATATATATCAGAATCATAAAATTTATCATCCTCTTCACTTACAGTCAAAGGTGAAGGCAGTGAAGAGGATTCTCCAATTTTTGTTGCTAGCATAGAATCTTCTTCAAATTGAAAACTCCTTTCAATAAAGGATATTTGAGTGCTAATTTTGATCATATTATAACCTTTGGAATATTCATAATACCTAAAAAATATACACTCTTTACTTTGGGGTTCTAAACCCTTCCACTTTTCTATTGGAATTCTAGCCCAATCCTTAGAGCCAAAAATCCTGAAATGAGGCACATCAGGCTTGTGTCCAATCCATGATTAGAAAGGAGTGATTCCATAAAGATTATTATGAGTAACCTTATTATATATGTAGGATACATTATACAAGTAGCCATATCATTGACAGATCTATTCTTTCTCTCAGCAACACCATTCTGCTGAGGTGTGTAAGTACTAGATTGTTGCATATGGATACCTACATCGTCATGAAATTGAATTAAATAAGACTTGACATAATCACCACCATTATAACATATGGGTATATTGATTTTCCTTCCATATGGGTTCTCAACCAAGGCGTTGAAAACCTTGAATAGGTAAACAAATTCAGACTTGTGTTTAAGGAAGTAAACCGAAGAGTATCTTAAAAATTCATCTATGAAAGTTAGGACATACTTGGCTTGACTCATAGAAATATGAGGAAAAGGTATAGAAATTTCATTGTGGATGAGATAAAGAGGTGCATATGTTCTCTCATGACTGACTCTCTCATACTTATGCTCTCATGTTTTTACTGGAATAAAACCCTCACAGACCCCTTTAGAAAAAATGATCTTTGGCAACCCTATGACCATGTATTTGTCACAAAAATACGAAATATTTTTTATTTAGATATCCAAACCTCTCATGCCAAATCTTGTTTTCTTCATTAGCATGAGTGAGGAGAGCATAGGGGTTTTATATGGGCATGAAGTGTGAGAACTTCTACACTTTTGAATTGTGATCCACAAAACCTTTACAAATTACTCTACCATTCGCAATCTCATAGATATCAACATCATTGGGAGTAAAAGCAACCTTCTTAAGAGACCCAATTTGGGTCATGAGATATATTGACAAGAGATTAGCAGCAACAAAATGTGACATACAATACATTATTGAAGGAAACATGGTCAAAATCTATGATACCCTTACCCTTACTTTCAATTTCTTAATTATCCCCTAACAAAATATTTGTACCATTCGAATCATGAAGAAAATATAAGGCCTCCCTTGTCGAAACCATGTGCCTTGCAGCTCCAAAATCAATGCTAAAGGAATGATATCTTAAAATGCTTGAAACTGGTGCATGAACTCTCTCCTTGTCTTCAAAACGTTTTCCTCCTTCCTTCTTATTTGCATCTTCATGAAGTTAGATGTTGTGTTTTTTCAGGATTTGAGTCAATATATCAATTTGTTTCTTCATGAAAGAGCTCTCAAGATGAAATCCATTCCCACACTATGCGCACTTGCTCATTTCACCTTTACCATTCTTCTTATGGGATTCCTTCTTCTTTGAGTTTGAGGGCTCCGCATAAGACTTGGACTTGTCTCCTTTTGGGGAAGGAGGCTTATTTGCCTTATTATTTTCTTTGGAATCCAAATTTGAATCTCCAACAACCAAATCTTGATATTTGGAAGGTTTGATGGAACCCATGATGACCAATTTATCTTGCTCATGAGTCAAGTATTCCATGAAATATTCTAGTGAAGGCATATTTTAGGTCCGAACTATTCATTTTGCGACATGGAAGGTCGAAACAAATATCGAGCAGTCAGGTCCAAGATTTGAAAGGATGGTTGAGACTAGTTGTTCATCTTTCTTATCGATACCACACTATTTTAGCTACAAAACCAGTTATTTGAACTTGGAGAAGTAGACTTGAAAGTATTCAAAGCTTCTTGGTCTCAGTGAAATAAACTCGTTTTCTATTTGATGTCCCCTCAGTTCATTTGTCTTCCAAAATAAATTTTCAATATTCTCCCATACTTCATTTAGTGATGTCAATCCATCAATATGGAAAAGGAGGTCTCTAGAAATACTAACACCTAAGAGACCATACACCTCATATATCCTATTATGCCATTTAATTTTTTTTTTATGTGTTAGGATCGGCCTCAGTTTCCATGGTCACTCTTTAGAGGTATTTACTCTTCATAATAATCTCCATCCATACCTTCCATTCGAAGTAGTTGAATGGAGTTGAGATGATATTGTGAGATTGATCCATTCTTGAGCAACTACGCCCTTGTACAGGTAGAATAGGATCCTAGTGAATGATTTTGATACTGTAAGAAATAAATAGAGGAGGATAAAAATCAAGCTACCAAGTATTTGATACCATGTGTAAATTAATCCCAAGCTTATATCAATTGAACTCACAAAAATTGCTTGAAAACATGCATTGATTCACTAAAAAAGGAGACTGTATATGGTGCATAACAGAAACTAATATTGAATAAGTTTACATCATCCAAGATTATGTAAAAATAGGTTTTCCAAATATATAATTACATAATATATTTGAATGCATAAATATTCCATTTGAATCAACATAAAAGAAGGCTTATTAAACTAGTCAAAATCCCCCTTAGGTGCATAAACACTTTCCTAATCTGTCAAGAAGTTCACAAATAGGATGAATGAGATGTATTAGTTGATAACTGAAGGAAAGTGGAAAAACTCATGATTTTAGGAGAGAATAAGAAAGACCTTGACTTGTGTAAAAAACAAGGCACTTGCCTTAAAACTAGCTTTCACAGTTTGACTTAAAAGCTGATGAAAATGCAAGAAACTATGGATAAGGCAGGAATGAGCACTTTATAAATTGGGTAGTATGATGGGTTTTCAAAATATTTTCTATAATATTTCCAAATCACTCCTGCAGGAATTCTAGGAAATTTTGACCACAAAAATGCAAGTGAATACCAACTAGCTAGTGTAGTACCTAGGAATTTAACCAAACTAATTAAATTTCACATCCTAAGTATGGGAATGGGTTTTGATTATTTTAACATTGGTAATATTCTCACAGTGAGAATATGTCCAGGAAATCCATCTCCGACTGAGTTTATGTGTGTATGTCACTGTGGTACTTTAGAACCAAGTGTCGTTCGTAGCCTCTAATGCCCAACTCTGAGCGCAAGGCATGGAATATATTGGTATACTTCAACATTGTTTGGTCTCTTTTCTGGAACAATGTTTTCTACTGGGTGTAATGGTCATCACAATTTTTGATAGGGTAGAATTCCTCTTTGACGACATCGACAAAAGATGCTCAAGTAAGTTTTGTATTGAATATCTCAGAAACATACCTTGCATCCCTCTTGTAGTAATTGTCCTACCAGTATTTGACATGGGGTAGGGACTTAAGGAGCACGTAGGTGATATTTTCACTATCTAAAAAGAATTGAATTGATAAGTAACCCTCTAACAGTCTCAACTAATTTTCCAAATAATTTGCATCTATCTTTCCTTCAAATAAGGGGATGTCAAAATTAACTTGTACCTTGAAGGGAGCCTCATCCCCAGAATGACTGATCATTGAAGGTGCATCTGTCATTGTTGAAATTCTTCAAAGGATATGGGAGAATTTATCCATCATCTCGTTCCTCTGTCGCACGATGGATTCCTCGAGAAATAACTTAATAGGATATCCTCTTCCATCGTCTCTCTTTTCCTCTCCCACCATGTGAGGATGCTTGGACAACGAGAGGTATTTTCCCCAAACTAAACTTGTTCAAGACCCAACTCTCAATATTCATATCTTGTCAGAGACATGCATTGACAAACCACAAGAGCAAAAAGATATGATACTACTCATTCAAATTTATGCGAGAACAACATGAAAGCGCATATATATTCACATACATAGATATATGGAAATAAACATAGTGATATAGTAAACCCATATTCTATTAAATTAATGAAACATAACAAACTGCAAAACAAAAGCAACTGTAATGGTGGTAATTGTATCTTTGAGAAGAGATGTGGTGGTTACGCTCACTCATCACAAGATGAATATAAAAGGAGGCTGAAGGTCCTTTTATGATAAATCCTTGTAGATGTAGAAAAACCTAACCCTAACCCTAGGAGATGAATTTCCATAAAGTTTGCAGCTTCAAGATGGTTAGTTGAATAGTCAACTTCTTGGGTCATAATGCTTGCATATGATCTTTGTTTGGGGCACTTAATAGCCCATTGGAAAGGTCTATCGGAGCTTTGAAACTTTTGATTGGGGAAACTTTTAAATGATGGAAATTTTTTGGCCCCCCAAATTGGAAAAAAAAAATTTAGGGCCTCAAAATTCCCTTGGAAGTTTGGGACCTGAAATATTGAATAAAATTACAAGAAAATTGCCAAAATTAAAAGCTGGTTAGAGCTAGTGGAATAGGTGGGTGGACACCTATACCCATTTGGATGAACAAGATCACTCTTTGGAGGAATAAAAGGAGAACATTTTTATCCATCTTCTCTCTATTTTCTAAAAAAATTTCTAGGTATTGAAAATCAATAAATAAATCCCAAATATTTCTTGAACCGGCTACCATCAAAACCCCTACGGTGCTCATTAAAACAACAACTCACATATTACACTTTCTCTCCTTGATATCTTAACTAGTAAGTATAATTATTGGAAATAAGTACTAACAAAAGGAACTTGTAAAGGATTTTTATCTCATTGTGACATTTAAGGCACGATGGTGGTGTCAATTCCCCCCTACCCTCCTCTCTGTGTCATTTAATACATAATTTTTATTTTATTTTTCTAGGTTAGAATAACTATTTTTTCTAATTTGTTTAAGTAATACTTAGACATCATTTCATTTCATTTGGAATTAATCTGGATGCATCATCTACTTTAACGCTTAATCATTCATGCACAACTAAAATTTCTCACTTAATTTCATTTAAAATAAAACCTAATTATTCTAGGAAATTCCACAATTAATTAAAATTGACCTCCATACTAGATAAAACTGCAACATCTAGATTGCATAGATTTGTCACTTGTTGGAAAATTTTATACTAAAGAGGAACAAATTACGTAGTGCTTATGGGGACCCTCAATCTATACCCACAATTGTTGTTAATGTTGGACATACCACTACGACTCCGATATAGTCCCTTTCTCATGTGGATCTAGAATTGAAAATCCATACTTGTTTCCATGTACCTCGAATATATAGGAAACCCCCTTCCCTTAAAAAAATAAACTTGTAACAAATAGTTGATCCTTGCACCAAGCATGTCCACAATTTGATCCATCTCCACTTAAAAATAAAATTTGGTTGGAGCAATAATCTGCCTTAGTACCTTAATGATCTACCTAGGAGACATAAACATTGGCCTCATGCTATGTTCTATGGTCTAACTTAGGTTATACATATTAATACTAGTTTTGTGACTATTTGGTTAGGTTAGGGACCCTATTAGTCAACCTAGGGGGGTTTAGGTGTCAAATCATATCCTGACACTTGTATGCATTCACATGGGTTCCAAGGGCTCACAAATTTTCCCCAATGTATTCTAAATATGTACTATAACATCTATAAGATGTATAGTAATAATATCATTAGTTATTAGCACGTTTCACATGTGCTATTCCAACTATTTTCAGTCTCTTTTGTTGTTCTCTTGCATATTTTGTCAAATGCTTTGAGTGCGAATATTTATATAGCTGCCAGATTTCAAAGAGAATCAATTATCATATGGTACCAGAGCTAGTTCAAACTGCAAACAAATATAGAAAGTTTTGAGTTTCTGTTTAGGGTATATTTCCAGAAAATTTGAGTGTTTTCATTGCAGGATCTACAATGTTTTTGTCACAAGTTGTGCAATAAGGATCGAGAGAAATTGAGAATTGATTACTCTATTAAATTATTTTTAATGGAAGGCCAAGATGATCATCCAGTTGAGGTCCAAGGGCCTCTACCGGGTCACCATGGGAACTAAACTCGAGCAAATTTCTGCTGTGTAAAAAGCTAAGTATTTTAATAGGCTTGATGAAGCATTTGGTATTCTCTATCTCAGCACTTCAAGGGAAATCCTCTTTCATGTAGAAATTATTATCACACAGAATTAAGTTTGGCTTAATATTGAGTCACTATTCGGGAAGAGAGATGAAATAAGAAGCCAACAACTTTAGAACAAGCTAATTTCCTTGAGCCCGACTCATTACGACACCATTGAATACTTCTTTACAGAGTTTAAAGTGATAATAATTTATTTAAAACAATGTGCCATATAGAATAAATATTATAATATTATATTTTCCATCCTTTCTAATTTGGGGCTAGAGTATTTTGTATATGTTTAGACATTTCACTCTAGCAAGCTTACAACTAGAAATTGGAAGATGTAGTGGCACTAGAATATTTCATGGAGTCTTTGAATCAGGAGTAGAATAAGATCATACAAATTGGTACCATCAAAACAAATTATCAATTCATTTACTCTGGTACATCAAATCAATCCAAAGTCTATAAGAAATATTTGAAGCAAAAAGAGAAAGAGAAGAAGTAGTCAAGTTCAGAAAGCTCCAGTTCTACTGATGGGAATTCGAGATCCAAGAGGAGAAACAAGAAAGAGAGACCCACATTTGTATATTGCATAGGCTCACATATTGAAATATCTTGTTTCAGAAATAATATGGACATCATTACCAAACTCCTTGTGGAGAACCATATTGATCTTCTAGATTTTTCAAGAGGATGGGAGCGCAAGAAAGGAAGTGGTAAGTCTGGGTATGCATTGAGTGCATGGGTACAACCAATTTCTGATATATCTATTTTTGAAGGCTCTGTTTCTGGTTTACCTTATAATAGATCAGAATATGAAGCTTCCATCCCTTCCTTGAAAGAAACCTCAATCAGTTTATTTAAGCTTCCTCCCGAAAATAGCCACTTTTTGCTAGTTTCTTATGAGTCTTCTGAAATATATCTCCCAATACAATCATATATTTACCACTCTGATTCTGAAGGTGATATTCAGGCTGATATAAATCCTACTACAGTCATTTACTCTTTTCCTAAACCATTTCATGACCAAAATACCCGACAACCCTCAAGTTCACTAGTTGGAAAATGTCAAAATTGCCTGGTTTCCAATGCTATGTCACTTGCATATGTTTGTTTTATGTATTTTATGTCTTTAATTGGTTGGAAATCCATATAATTGGCCTTCATGTGACTGTTGTTCCATATGTATGGAATTTCTTTTACAACCCATATTTCAAATCTCAAGTCTCCAGACTTTCTAGGTTCGCTCAATTGCAATTGTGATCTAGTTGCTCACTTTTCTCTCTCTATGGACCCATTATCTCATGGAGACACCATAAATATGATATTTTATTCAGTGTATGACATAAATTCTGATATTTCAGAGCCTCATGAGATTTTTTAGATAGCTATTAAGGTACTTTTTCAAATTGGGAAGAAGATTCATGGTTTTATTCACGATATAACAACTACAAATGAAGCCATTTTTGTTGAATCTTACTTGATGTTATTTGGGAAAGAGTTTGGAGAGATATATTTTCCATGGTTGATTATGCTATTATATCAAAGTAATCTTGCAGCATAATACATTCTTATTATTCCCCTCCATCATCAAATAATGACCATCAAAGGGCTTGTCCACATGATCTTTGTCTACAACACTTTGATGCATTGATGCATGATCCTGGCATCCACAACATCTTCACCAATTCCATCACCAAGAACTTGCTCTTTAAACTCTATCAAGTGAATAAGAGGACCCATTGAATACCTTTTGTTCATCTCTATCATATCCATTTTTGAGGGGAGGTTGTGTCCCATGAGGTTTTCCTCCTTACCTCGGTTACATGGACCAATAAAATTTTGTTGTAAAAAGTGACATGTGCCTTAGTTTCCAAAGCCTTAATAAATAATTTTGAATAAGTTATACTAAGTTAGGATTAAGGCAGGGTGTTGGAGCAATAATCTACCATAATACCTTAATTATCTACCTCGGAGACATAAAAATTGGCCGTGTGCTATGTTCTATGGTCTGACTTAGGCTATACTGATCAATACTAGTCAAATAGGTGATTCTAGCTCATTAATTGCATTTGAGGCTCTCTAGTTTGAACATCGTGACATTTCAGACTGTGCATTTATTTTAAACCACTTCCAGCTTTGACTAGGGGTGCTAGTGTGTATGAATGTGTCTTTTTGTGGTCTCCTTCACATTTATTTTCCTCCTAGAGATTCCTCCACTCACCCATGTGCTCTCCCATGCTTTCCTTCCCTTATTTATGACCCAGACATGCTTCTTAACTGTTCACACATGGTTTTGTGACTTTTTGGTTAGGTTAGGGAGCCTATTGGTCAACCTAGGGAGGTTTATGGGTCAAATCATATCTTGAAACTTGTATGCATTCACATGGGCTCCAAGGGCTCATGGATTTTCCCCAATGTATTATAAATATGTACTATAAAATATACAATATGTGCAGTAATAATATGATCAGTTATTAGCACCTTTCACATGTGCTATTCCAGCTATTTTTAGTAACTTTTGTTGTTCTATTGCATATTTTGTCAAATACTTTGAGTGTGAATATTTCTCTCAATCCTAGATATCATAAAGAAGAAATTATCACAAATTTGATCCTAACCTTGACAAGTTCACAATTCAGCTTTGCTTATTCTTTATAGTTAGATAACATTTATTTTATCCTAGTAAAGTAATCTTTTATCGTAGCTTGCAAGATTTCGTCACTCAATTGTTGTATCCTTTTCAAAATAATTGTTCTCTAATTTCATTTATGCAGAAAGATATGAATTTCTTGTTCAGTTATTTATGTTATATTTCTTTCCTAGTGTATTTTATTAACTCTGTCTTTTCCAAGGTGACATTCCTTCTTTTTTTTCATACGGCCTACCTCCCTTGTATTTTGTTTAGGAGTTGGCCTAAATAGTTCAGGAGTCAAGTGTTGTGGTAATAGTTGATACCTCACTCATTGAATTGACCCCAATGACCCTCTCAATGGATTGATATCTTTCCCACATCCACATGTGTATTTAGGAAACAACATGTTGTTGTTGTTTCCAGGGGTAAAATATTTTTACCACCCAGTATTAATGACCTTTGTTTTTTTGTTTTTTTTACTTTGTTTGATCGATATTTTAGATTATATCTCTAACTATTTCATCCAATGAATCCACTAAGGTTTTTCAATTTTGTAACAAGCAATTCATAAAATAAAAAAATAAACATTTTGTGAGGCTTAGTTAGGCCAAGACAAACTCATAAAATTTTTCAAGTTGTCTAAGAGGTGGTTAATTAGTACAACAGATGGCTAGTTAACTATGGTAACTCCTAAATTTTCTCATGTCCCCATGAATTGGTGGCACATTTATCCTCATGTGCATGCATGTATGTGCATTTTGATTGATCTCGTAGATCTTATCCCAAGGGTGGCATATTTGAGGCATAGTTAGGCCTAGTTCACTCTTAATTTTTATATAGGTCTCATTGAGACGTGGCACATTAGATAATCATAGTCCTAATTATGGTTTTGGAGTGGCAATATTAAATTTGTGAAACATTGATATACAATAAATTATGAAAGTTGTAGGAAGATAATTATGCAATGGAATAATCAAAGAGAATGTACACTAAACAGGAAATTCATGCCACAAATTTCAGATAAATTGAACAAGAATTTCTCAGATAATCATAAATTTAATCTTCATGCATTAATCAATAATATAATTAATATACAATAAATATAATTTGAATAGTTTAAATAGGATTTGAATCTACTAGCTCAAGATGACATAATAGCTAACTCAATGTTTCAAAATCATGGTTGGAGCTCGGTAGTCTAACTCTGGATGTACAAATCAGTCTATAGTCAGTTAACTGATGAGGTAGGTGGGAAATAGGTGCCACTCTCCCTTCATGCATGGAAAACTTACACTAGGATAACTGAAACTGATCTAACTGATTGTAACTAGAGGTTAACTTAGCATAACTGTAGCTCTGAATATTTCACCTCCTGTGGGCAGCAGGTGTTCCGTTGGTGTGAATGGTTTAGATCCAGAACAAATAGATAACAGAGGTTGATAACTCTCCCTAGATGCTATATATATTTGGACTGCAAGGATTTGATAGTTCACTTGTGTACCTACAAAAGAGTTCAACATGAAATAGATCAAAGCAACTAGAATATGATATACTAATCTATGCTAGTGACTAAGGAATCTAGCAATATATATCTGAAATCAAACATCAACAATATATATGGGACATAAAATCAGCTTGCATTAGAAATATGAAGAATTTTACAACCAAGCCTTAGTGTTGACATGCATCTCCATGAAACCATCTCTTCATCCCCAAAAGCTCCGACTCTAGCTCTCTATGCTCTCTCAAAATGATCTTGGGCCAAGAATGAGTCCAACATCATAACCATACCTTCAATGTTCTCTCCTCAACCATGGCTATGAGCTCATATTTATAAGGCTAGATGTATAGAGATGGTTGATAAATGAGTGGGTGAGGTGGACTCTAAGATCCTAAGATGAGGGATCTCGAGCTCAACTAACCCACAACAGTAGGGATAAGAGATATCTCGAGGCTTCTCATCTAGAAGCCTCAAGAAGCTTCTCTTTTTACCCTTTTACCCAGGGTACCACACTTCTCCTTATTTGACAGAGTGGTTCTGGTAATAACCACCTATGGACTAAGAGTGACAGGCGATGGCACCACTTGTGGACAACCGATGAAAAGTGGTGTGAACAGGGGTACCGCTCCTGGATAAGGGAGCATGAGAAATGCTAGGAATTTGTATGACAGAATGATAAGAAATCATTTAGTCTTCACTTGAGAAGCTGGGATTTCAGGGCAAGTAGGTATGTCAAAGGCCTTATCACATGATGGTGACAGGATTTTGGTATAACAGGATGCCCCCCAAAGCATGAGTCTTAGAGTGATACAATAAATGAGAGCTTTGAGAACAAGTTGTTGCCAGGAGATGAAAATGTTGGCTTGATTGGAGTATGCAGTCAAGTAGGCATCTGTAGTAAATCAGTATGTTGACTCATAGACACAAGTAACCAAACTCATAGCTGCAGACCAATACAAGGCAGATCCATGAGTGGAATAAACAAGCATGGCTACTAGAATACAACGTAGATCCATGTGATAGAGGACTCGAAATTGGACATAGCTACCAGACATACAATGTAGATCTATGTCATACAGATGTAAATTTGAGCATAGCCATGACCATACAAATGTGGATCCATGCTAAATATACAAAACTCCATCACAACCTGGGGAAAAAGCAATGAGCGCTTTTAAAAAAATTCCCAGGGTCTTTGTCTCGTCTTCCACAAAGTACGATTCTATCCATGTGATTACAATGATCTGAAGTCAAACATGGTAGAAACCACTTGATTACCGGCCAATGATGTGAACCATTAACAAGTGCGAGGGAGATCACCATTAATGTCAATGATTCCCAATGTACCCTAGTACAATCTACTGAGTGCGAATAGATGTCCTGATGTCAAACACCCAATCAATTCTATCGATCAAAGGTCAATGATGTGAACCAATGTCGAGAGCAAGAGAATCTATCATTAAGGAATAAAGATATTAAGGTACTAAATATTGTTTCTAAGACTATTTCCCAGATGATGAGCTGATGTCAACAGGAATAGTCTCGTCGAAGGAGGGCCATGATGAGTCCCACATCGACGACATGAAACTTAGAACGAAGTTTTGAAATGATGTGAATGTAGTAACCACATGACTGAATCAAAGATACTAACACAAAAGTTGTGTATACTGCAGCGGTAAGACTTCTTTATATTCCCTTTGAACATTGGGAGACACGACAAAATGACTTGGCAGCATGACTAAACAGGACAGATACACAATACGACAGTGGACAATGCATTCTTTTGAAAGACTCAAAGGATTGACATGACTCATGAAAGTGGATTGTCACAGAGATCAATTGAATACCCAGTTGACTGACATGATTGTGCAGACAAGTGCCATGTTCAAAGGTAACGACAAACAATTGCCATTATTTGCAAAATGATTCCCTTTCCCATTTTCCCCATCATGATTGATGAGTGCCTCTTTTCGGTTTTACGAGTTCAAAGAGGGTAACAAACACTCGATATAGCTTGTCAGAAGACAATTCCAGTCCCATATGTTTTACGAATTTGAGAGAGGATGGGTTCATTCCCAAAATGGGTCTCTCAATGTTTAATTTTTAACGAGTCCATTGAAAGAAAACTCGGTATCGTTCATGTTTAGAGATTCTGAACAAATACGGAAGGAGACTCCATGGGGGTCCTTTTTCATATGATTTAGTCTCTAAGGCCCAAAAAAGTGTAAAATCACACCTTAGAGAACTCTTCTAGTCATGATTGGCTGGAGAATTCCTTGCTCATAAATAGTACTGTCCAAACTGAGAAAGAGATAACCTATTATCAGATAGATGACTCCTCAAATACTTTAACGAGCATGAAGAAGACAAGATCGCTCGACGATCTTTTCATATTTAGGGAGTCTGAAAAGGGTAAAAAGAGAACTCCATGTTGTTTCTTTACACAATGTCACTTTTTACGAGCCTAGAAAGATTCGAAAACAGACTCGACTATATTTTCATGTTTAAGGAGTCTAAAAGAAGATGTGAAAAAAAGACTCCATAATGTTTCTTTACACAATATGGTATTTTACGTGCCTGGAAAGAAACTTGAACTAGACTCAGAACTTTGATCCTAGATTTTAACGAGCGTGAAAAAATGTCATAATAAACGCTCAATGACCTTTTTCATTTTGTGAAAGTACGAAAAAATCCATAAACAAACTTTCCAAAGCTTTTACTAAAACCAACCTACAGACGACTCATAAACAAGTGTTAAATGCATCCAAAATCAACATTACGGGATTATGACAAATAGATTTTGACCAGAACATGATGTAATATCAAAACTATACTAAGTCAGACCCAAAAAATGTCTATATAAGGCAAGTAAATAGTAAAAAACCAAACATTTCACTATTTACCTCTTGGTAGAGAGAACTTGGAGATTTTTTTAGCCAAATCTTCCACACCTAATACCGGGAGTTTCCACCGTCCATTTTCAGTCTCGTCAGTTGCAGGTAAGAGCTAAGACCTTCTTCTTTCATTTCATAGCTTTTATTTTGGGATTTGATGGGGTTTTAGGCCTATTTGGAAAGCCCTAAAATCCTTTTTGCAGGCACCGCGGCTACCCCTTATGGGATGGGCGGCACCACCCAAGAACCACATCAAATACAAGGTGAATAGGCAGTGAAACCACCTATCTCCAACGGGGCACAGGCGGTGGTAGCCATGGAGAAATTTAACCAATGATATATACAAAATTAGCTCATTAGTTTTATTTATAATGATTTAAGGATGATATTGATGTATACCATTGGTGTTTTGGCAGGTCTAGGCTTCCAAAATATGGTGATATGGAAGGAAAGAACTCATGATGATGAGGATGCCACTGCTGAAAGGAATCTGATGTGTATTGCTGCACTCTGGGACTATGGACTTCTAAAGTTCTTCCAGACACCAAGCATGGTGTCCCACGAGAGACTACTAGAACACATACTGAGAATGTGGAATCCAGAACAACAGTATTTCTAGGTGGGGGCACATATATTTACAGTGGAGGTAGAAGACATCTACTTCCTAAATAGCCTATCGAGATGGGGTGCCCCTATCTCACTAACAGGTTCCTGTGGTGGGGACATTATCAATAGAGAGCTCATAGAGTGACACTGTGCACTAGGTACAGGTACATCGGGGAAGAAAATCCCCATCTGGGCAGTGATAGACAAGGTTCTATGGATTGTTCTGTTCACCATGCAAAGGATGGCAAGGATCCAGGGTGTACATCAGGATTCCAGGGCACATATGTTGTATGCCCTAGAGGAAATGGCACCTACGGTGTTCAACTAGGTGGAAGCATTGCTTCCAATCTTCAAGGATTAGATAAATAAATGTCGGTAGGGAGAGCTAAATCAATTTGGCTTTGGTTCCATCTTATCATGTTTCTTCTTTGAGAGGGTCCCCCAGATGAGGCTCTAGGTGACTTTTAAGAGTCTAAGAGCACGGGACCCCCGCATGCTGAGGTGGGTCCAGGTCATGGCTCGCATGGGAGCGGGTAGGGGTAGAGTGAAGTTCGGTGACACGTTCTTTAGATGGCTATGGGATTAGATGCTCATGGTCGAGGACTATGCCTATGCCGTCACAGATTTTACAGGTGATCCTGACCTACCACTCCTGCCTGGAGGGGAGTGGGGAGACATTGGTAAGAAAAAAGAAACCCTAAAGATGAAAAAATGTTTTTTATGTTTTATATTTTTTATGATAAGCGACAAGACCTGTTTGTCTTCATACAGATGTTGGAGCAGCGAGGCCTAGAGGAGCATCTCCATTAGACAGGCGAGCTGGAGCTCGCTTCGTGCCACAGGGTGATGATATCACCGGGGAGCTGGAGTAGAACCCTGAGAGGTTGAATCTGGACATCCCAGATGCTGACATAGATGATATCCCGACTAGATATTAGAGATCTACAGTGGGGGTACCAGGCTTATTGAGCAGGTTGCTATGCCAGGTGGCTCGAGCAGTGATGTGGTATCATGAGCACCACTAGTATATGAGACATGTATACTGAAAGCTGATAGATTTAGGATTTTGTATGATTATTTTTCCTGAAATCCTACGTGCTTCAAAAGAGGTCTCGAGACCTATTTTTTGTAACATTTTTCGTATATATATATATATATATATACAGACTTCTACATGATGTTTATACCTTTCAAATGGATGAATGCATTTTTTATGAGTTCTATGTGTCTTTAAATGTTTATTTACAATGTACCATGTTTGATTAACGTCATGAATGGGCAATATGCCAATCTAGGATGTAATTAGCCAATGAATCAGTAACTACATTATGTTCCCTAGGGATATGCCTATATGTAATGGTTCCAAATGATCTTTCTAGCAAACATACCCTCCAGAAGAGGTAGAAGAGCACCGGGTTCCTAATGGTGTAGATATGGTTTAAATGACAAACCATGAGCTGAGAGTCCATAAAAACTACTAGATCATGGACATCCTGGGAGGCAGCTTCAGTTAGAAGACCAATGATTTCTTCATACTTGGCGATGTTATTAGTAGTGGGACCTAAGCAAACCGCTCCTGAACTAACCAAATCTTTAGCTGGGGAATAGAGAACCCAAGCAGCCGAGGCTAGATTCAAGGTGTGGTGGCAAGCACCATTAGCAAAGCTATAGAAATCCATCTGCATGACCAACACATGGTATAAATAGATGCGGGCATAAAAATTCAAAACCATCTTGAAAATATTGAAAACACACTGAAATTCAATCAATATACATATATACAAGATACCATCCAAGAAGACCTAGGCATAGTACCTTTTCAGGTACAACCCATTGCAAGGTTGCCCCAAAGGGATTCCATCATAATCTACCAACTCATAGGATCCTTTCTCTAACACCTTGGAATTAAAGAAAGGTCCATACCACATAGACTCGAACTTGCCCTTTCCTAGCTTGTCATATCTATGGTCATAAGTAAAAACTAGGTCACCCTCGTTGAAAACACGAGGCTGGATGTATTTATCGTACTGCGCCTTGACACGTTTCTTATGTGCCTCATTAGCCAAGGTAGCATCTCTACGAGTTTCATCAAGGTTATTCAAGTACCAAAATCTTTCTTCCTCTGCAGAAGTTTCCGAGAGATGTTCGACAATGAGTTGTAAAGATGGAATCTAACATTAGATAGGCAAGAAAGCTTCAAGTCCATAGACAAGCTCAAATGGTGTGAAACCAATGGCTGTTTTCACAGAAGTTCGATAAGCCCAAAGAGCAGAAAAAAGAATGAGATTCCAAATGGATTTATGATC
Organism: Pseudotsuga menziesii; assembly: GCA_001517045.1. Taxonomy (NCBI): domain Eukaryota; kingdom Viridiplantae; phylum Streptophyta; class Pinopsida; order Pinales; family Pinaceae; genus Pseudotsuga; species Pseudotsuga menziesii. Next base: position 844,878 of record LPNX010882174.1, read on the forward strand.
TTCAACCATCTGATGAAGCATAGTTTTCAAAACTTTTTTAATGGCCTCTACCTAACCATTAGCTTGCGGATAATACGACATAGAGTTTTAATGGCGAAAAACTAGCTTGGCACTCAATTCCTCCATCATGTGATTATGGAAATGGGATCCGTGATCAGTGACGATGGACTGCGGAACTCCAAATCTAGCTATGATATGATTGAACAAGAAGAGAGTGGAACTCTTACCATCTTCTGCATATGTAGGCATGGCCTCAGCCCATTTTGTAAAATAATCCACGGCTACGATGATGTAACCATGCCCCCCAGCTGAGGTAGGCTTACAATGCATGAAATCAATCCCCCATTTGGCAAAAGGGCCAACGGCAATGACAGGGTGAAGCGGAGTAGGATGGGTGCACTTTTTGGGATAAAAGTGTTGGCATGGTGGGCATTTCTTAAGAGCCTCATGACAGTCTTTGAAGACAGAAGGCCAAAAATAGCTAGCACGAAGAATTTTCTGGGCTATAGCCATCCCAAATAAATGACTGCCACATTCTCCAAAGTGGCAATCATTTAGCACGTGTTCAGCCACCTCATGAGTGAGGCATCACTGAAGAACGGAATCAATCCCACGTCTATACAAGGTATCATGCAAGATGAGGTAGTATTTCATGTGGTGCCAGATGTGGTGATGATCATCGCGAGATAGATGCGGATGAAAATGATGGGTCTTGAGATAAATCAACAAATATCCATACTAAGGATCAGTAGTGCTAATAAGGAACAGGAATTCATCCGAAAATGAATTGTTGGGATCATATTTAGTGGTAGCACAGGGAAGGTCAGATATAAGCTTGACAAAAACCAAGGATTTCTTTGATGTAGCCTTGGAAAACTCGAGATCGAACTCCTAAAGGATGACAATCCAACGGGAGTACTTTCCCCCGAGTACCTGACGATTCAGAATGTAGTACATCGGGTTCTGGTCTACGAATACGGTGGTAGTGTGAAGTAGAATGTAGTGACGAAATTTTTGCACAGCAATGACCACGGCCAAAGCTAGCTTCTCCACATGTGATTAACGAATTTCGAAATCAATAAGATTCTTACTAGTGCAATAAATCACATGCTCCTGACTGTGGAGATTGTCCTACACTAAAACCATGGCGATGGCAGTAGCGGAGGCAGCAATGTACAAGAGAAAATCCTTTGAATAGTCTGGGGGGTGTATCATGGGTGAATGAGTCAGAGTGTGCTTAAGACTATTAAAGGTGCATTGGGCCTGGTCATCCCAGAAAAATGGAGTGTTCTTCTTAAGGAGACGCATATAACCGTGTGTTTTCTCAGCAAAATTGCACATGAAACGACTGAGAAAGTTTTCCTTCCTTTGCAAACTTTGGAGTTCAAGGATGGTGGTTGGGGTTGGTAGAATAATGATGGTGGCAATCTTCAAAGGATCAATCCAGATGCCATCTTTGGATACCACAAAGCCAAGAAGACATCCTGTCTCAACGCAAAAAACAAATTTATGCGGATTGAGCCGTATATTATAATGACGACATCTCAAGAATATGGCTCTAAGATGACCGGGGTGGTCCTCCCGTCAGTGTGAATGAGCAGGGAGGTCATCAAGGTATGTTTCAACAATATGTTTAATTTCATGAAACGCATAGGACATCGTACGCTGGAACGTGGCGCTAGCATTTTTCAAGCCAAAAGGTAACTTCTTATACGCAAAGGTTCCCCATGGGAAAATGAATGCCATCTTATGCTGATCGGCGGGCAATATCTCAATCTGATTGTAGCTGGAGAAGCCATCCATGAAAGAAAATATGAGACTTCCAGCACAGTTGTCGATAATCTAATCGATGTGCGGGTTAGGAAAGTTGTCTTTGGGAAAAGCTTTATTTAAATCCCTAAATTCGATACAGGATCTAATGGTGCCCTGCTTTTTGTTGATTGGGACAATGTTTGATACCCATTCCATCAGAGGTACAGGATAAATAAAACTAGCTTTCAGAAGTTTCTCAATCTCAGCTTTAATAGTTGCAGCCTTCCTAGGATGGACTTGTCTAAGTTTATATTGGATAGATTTAGTTGTGGGATAAGTTTTAATCTTGTGGACCACAATGGAAGGGTCAATCCTCGACATCTCTTCATAGGACTAGGCAAAAATATCATGGAATTCCTTAAAAAGTGCCTTATATGCTTCAGATTCATCTGTGGAGTAGTTCTTCCCAACATGAACATGCTCAATAACATCAGGCTTGGCTGATATGTTAATTGGGTTCGTCTGAGTAATGTTGCAAAGGTTTCCTTCAGAATCTGTATCTTGAAACAATACAGGACTTTGCGGAACGTTGACAATATCAGTAGGAAACAAGGATGCAAAATCATAGCTTCCCAAACTGGTATTGGGGAGGAACATGGATCTATGATGGTGATCCTCCCAAATGGACTCACCCGTGTTCATGATCTCTAGAATGGACTCATCGGAAGGGAAAGTCTTAGAGAGATATTCTAGAACCAGAAGAGAAGACGCTAACCAGTATGGTAAATGGTAAGGATCTAAGGCCACTAAATGAATATCATTAGTGTGATTATCGAAACAAGTTTGAATGGTGTCATACATAGCTTCGTGCGGACACAACAAGGTGGAATCAACAACATTTGTGCCCTGGGGCTCAATATCAAATGAGGCGATCATGTGTACTGTTGCGGTATCTGTTCTAGGAGGAGTGGAGGGAAAAATACCCATAAGGGATGAATCCTTCAGCATACCTACCCCAATCGACTTGTAAGGAGGAGGGGACTGACCTAACATGGGGATGTTATTAGCCATGGAGGTAGTAACATCTGGCATACATAAATCAATCTATTCAATAGTAACAATTCTCCCGAGATGCGAGAATTGGACCGTTCGAAATACTGTTGAAGCAATGACATTCATGGCATAGAACCAATTCCTTCCTAAAAGGAGGTTATAATCTAAAGGGGAATCTACCGCTTCTACATGGATGGAAACAATTTTTCCCCCTAGCTTGACTGCTAGGGCTGATATGAGGCCATGGGGTTGGAATGCCCATCCATCAAAGGCTTTAAGGTTCATAGGTGATGTAACAATATCGGGAGAGCCAAGAGCTTTCCAACAAGTCAAAGATAACACCGAGGTCAAAGCTCCTTCATCTAGTACCACTCGAAAGGATTTCTTTCCCACTACTTTCGTAATGATCTGAAAAGCAAGTTTATGTGGTAATCTAGGTTTATATTTCTCAACATTGAAGTGAATCAAATTAGTGTTATCCCAGTCTATAGTTCCTAATTCAATCAACAAGTTCTTGCGTTGTGTAGGGAAACTTTGGAGTACTTCTAGGGCAGACATCGCATAAGGTGCATGAGTGAGATCTTCAACCACATTATAGAATTGAGAAACTGGAGCATTGGTATTAAAGACAGCCTTCCGAAGAGTACTCTTTGGTGGGCACAAAATCATATCGGGAGTAGGCCTCTCGATAGACAAGGGGATAGTAGACGAGGATTTCAGAGAACTAGTGGAGGGAGCTTTCCCTGAAGAAGATTGGTCTTCTTTCTTGTCTGCGGGTTTATCATAATTCTAACTTCAAGTTTGCAGATGGATGGTATCTGAGGACATCATACGAATTTCCTCTGATGAACTAGAGTTACCCTAGTTCGACATGTGGTCAACTAGTTGTTGTTGAGAGGGGAAAGGATCCGTAAGTACTACAGGTGCGGGGTTAGACTTCAAAAACTGGGATATTTCGTCTCGACGGGGACACTCCTTAGAGAAGTGGTCACCACCACATAATAGACAAGGGTATTTAGCCTTCCTTTTCCCTATGTTGGCATCATTATGGGTTGATTGTGGGGTTTCCTGCTGGTTTCCAGGTTTTTTATTTCAATTTTTACCTTTCTTTTTATTACCTGAGGTTTGAGTACTTTGAACAGAATTGACCTCGACAGAAACCTTGGGAGTCGAAGGAATAGTAGGTTGGGTTTGCTTGGTAGGTTTCACTGTGGATGGGGACTGGATTGAACCAAAAATCCCATCAACAGGTACTTCTGCTGATGGCTTGGCAGGGTCAGTGCTGGGGCGAGGAGCTTGAGGAATCAGGTCATAAAGAGTCCCGGACTAGGAATAGACCAAGTGTAGGTACTGAGCCCGACTAATAGCCTGCTCTTCGGTAATGACACCACCCATGGCCACGTCTCAGGAAATAGGAGGCAAGAAGGACTTAGTGAACCAATCAGATAACAACTGATTCGGAATAGGGGCCTTAATAATCCTTCTCTACCTTCTCCACTCGTGAATATGATCAAAAATGTGGGTGGAGGTGTTATGTCATAGAGAAGTTAAAATATTAGTGCCCGTTTCATAACGAATAGGGAGCTGAAAGTGCATAAGAAATACGGTTTCCAACAAGCCAAAATACACAAATGAATGTTGTGGGAGTTCAATATACCACTTCGCGGCCGTACCGGTCAAAGTTCGTTGAAAGAGTCATAACCGGAAAGAGTCATCCATAAGGGATTTCAAAGAACATCACAAATGAAAAGTCATGAGATGGTTCCATGGACCTTCACCTTGCTTCCCATCGAATTTTGGAATGTTCGATGGTAACTTTACCAGAATCGGGGGCCACAAGGGATTGTGTCGAATGGGATCATTAATCAACTTGGACAAATCAGGCAAGTCCAAAGTTGTAAGGAAAGGTAACTGTCTATTGGGATGCACATACTGGTAATATTTATATGGCATGAAATTACCAGTAGGGCCATAGGTTGACTGATAAACAGGTTGTTGTGAGGAAGAACTACCAGGAAATTTTCCCATGTGGGGGTTGATTTCAGGAATTATGATCGCTAGGACCACTAGGGCCTCTAGATGGAGGAGCACCAGAGCCACCAGGACCACTAGGGCCACCAATACCACTAGGACCACCAAGAGGTGGACCGCCAGACCCTCCGAAACCTCCAGGAGGTGGGAAACCTCCAGAGCCACCGGAACCACTGGGTGGAGGGCCACCAGACCCTCCAGAGCCATAAGGAGGAAAGCCACTAGGTCCCCCGGGACCACTAGGACCACGAGGAGTGACTCCAGGCCCTCCAGTACCATTAGGTCCCCCAAGGGGAGGACCTCCATAAGGCGTTCCTCCCGCACCTCCCGCAGTATGTATGGGTATCCCTCCCATAGATTGCATGTAAGACCGGTTGGGTTTCCCCCATGGGGTAAAAGTGTTTCTAGGGAATGGAATTCCAGTAGGATTGAATGGATGATGACCTATAGGTATTTGATAACCATAACCAGTAGAAGACTAAATGGTCACAGGTTGTTCCCCCAAGGGCTGACCTGAACTAGATGGGGGATTTACCACATTAGTGTGGGTGGGAGGGACAAAAACTGTATATGTTTCTATGTTAGAGGTCTACTCCTGACTAGGTACAACTCCAGGATCAGATAAAGTAGGTCATGCCAGGGGTTTCCCCTCGGCATCCAAAGGTATTGAAGACACAGGAATTGAAGGTTGGGCCCCAGATGCAAAATACCTGGGTGGATTTGGGTCAGACATAACATAAGAGGTGAGAGGGGTGGAAATTTGACCTGGGTTGTGGGTTGTTAATGGACGATCTATATTTGGTTCAATGGGTCTCATAGAATCGGCTAGTGAACGATATCCCACAGGAAGGAATGTGGAACGAACTGGTGAAGAGCCTAGTATGTTGTCAATTTGCTTTTCTACCTCCTGTGCATGGAGGATAGCAGCACAGTATTTCCTGCATTCTTCTTCACTTTCAGGAAAACTTACACGGGTGCGAAATGAGGCAATGGCCTGTTCGATAGGTGTCTCCCAAAAGGGAGAATTAGGACCAAAATCCGGACGGGTATCATCAACATGATATTCTACGGGAGGATGGAGTGATGAATCCTCACGGGAAGGTTGTTGGACCAAGAGAGGCAAGTGTGAAGAATATGGTACTCCACTTTCCACCACCACATGATCTCCCACTTGGGAGGTGGTAGCAGCTCCTCGGTCGATAGCTTCCATTGGATTTCCTTCTGAAATAGAAGTGAAATCGGGTTGCAAGCCCCGTACTCTCCTGGACTATCTTAACTCAGGTAGTGTGTACAGTTTTTATATAACCTAGGGTCTAAAAATCTAGAAGAAACACACCAAAATACTTCCCTACTCAAACTATAGGTCAAAACAAGCAGACTTAAAATGACAGGAGGAGTTCAAAAGTTAGGTCTCTCACTAGGATTGTCAAGCCGGTGCCACTCACAATATACCTCGAGGGTAAGTGCGTAGTAATCTCCCTGAATGTTGTTTTCAGTGTATGACTCCAAACAAGATGACCAAAGGGATTTTCTTAGATAGATAAGTTACCCTAGTGGGTTCTCCCGATATACTCAAGGTACGTGGGAGCTCGAATCGGTAGTAGTGCTGTCTAATGCATAACCGTACACAAGGGGCGTTCTGATATACAATCGAGTACATGAATTAGCTTTCTATATACCTCAAGGGTACGTGAAATGCCATTCAATATACTAACGGTACGTAGAAGAACCAAGTGAGTCTTGGAATGTAATGCTAACAAATAACAACAACTCCTACGCTTTATGACGCCCGAACACGTCTCTAACCTATCACTCAAGTTACTACATAAATTTTAACCTACAACTACTGTTAATTTTACCTTGTACGGTTAGGTGAATGCATGATGTTTTGACAGAAAATTAAAACCATTTAGTATGCTCATGCAAATGTTCACTTTACCATTCAATATGCCTACTTACGGGAGGGAAGAGATTGTTTTTCTTTTTGTTTCAAGACCAAAAATCACACCAATCAACAGTCATGAACATCAAATCAAAGACAAGAAAATACTTCTACAAACCAAATTCTTCTTTCCAAAAGTGAATGGGAAGGGTGAGAATCCCTTTTCCTAAAAGAACAAAACCAAGCACACCTATATGCCAGTGCACTCTAACTTTTCAAATTTCTTAAAAACATAAGCAAATCTAACTTAAAACTACCAGTTTTTTATTATTTTGATCGATATAGTCCTATATGCATGAGAGATGAAAGATCATAAAGGTCCTAAAAGCTTATGAACCCAATTAGAAAACCAAAATCCAACGCTCAAATATGATGTCCTAATCTCAAGCAAAACTTTTCTTTTTTGAAGGGAAGAAAAAGAAGTTTACTATGCAAGAAAGAAATGAAATCTAGAAGCTAATTTAATGTTCTTCTTTCAGTACATGCAACGAAAAGAGAGTTCAATGAGGACCCTAACTTTCAGAAAACAAGAAATCCTTCTTTAAACACAACCAACAAGCAAGAAGTGGATGAACAATAAAAAACACTAAACAATTTTTTGAAATTCCACTCAAAATCAATCTTAAACAATCAAAGCAGCAAGACACACACCTCAGATTCAATAACACAAGCCTGATAACAGAACTGAAAGCAATCAAAATTCCAAATTTTTACAAAGAAAAAAGAGGAAAAAGAGTTTTGGACTAATGCCTACCTGGTACCGCACTTTGTAGATGTTGTAAGAGCGTTTCCAAAGCAACACCGCTCCTCGCTAACAGGATACAAGCGGTGGCACCGCTTACTATCCACTGTGTTTAGGCGGTGGCACTGCACCTCGCACAAAGAATTGCCACAGTTCCCTGTAAATGGACAAAACAACAAGAGAACAATGGATCAGATAAAAAATAGACTAGATCAAGGTCAATACTGTTGAATTGAACATGGTAACAGAGCATAAAAATAGAAATAACTCGGATCTAAACAGATCTAGAAATTTCAAACTCGAATAATACAAATTAGAAAGTAGATTTGATCGTAAAGAGTTGAATAAAATGGAGCCTGGATTTAGACAAAAGTTGCAGACTGAGAACGATCAGAACAACTGAGTACAACTACTCCCCAGCGGAGTCGCCAGATTTGTAGCTCAGAATATTTCACCTCCTGCGGGAAGCAAGCTGTTCCGCTGGTCTGAATGTTTCAGATCCAGAACAAATAGATCATAGAGGTTTATCACTATCCCTAGATGCTATACATATATGGAATGCAAGGCTTTGATAGTTCACCTGTGTACCTGCAAAAGAGTTCAACATGAAACAGATCAAAGCAACCAAAATATGATCTACTAATCTATGCTAGTGACTAAGGAATCTAGCAATATATATTTGAAATCAAATATCAACAATATATATGGGACAGAAAATCAGCTTGCATTAGAAATATGAAAATTTTTACAACCAAGCCTTAGTGTTGACATGCATCTCCATGAAACCAGCTCTTCATCCCCAAAAGCTCTGACTCTAGCTTTCTATGCTCTCTCCAAATGATCTTGGGCCAAGAATCAGTCCAACAACATAACAATACCTTCAATTTTCTCTCCTCAACCACGGCTATGAGCTCATACTTATAGGGCTAGATGGATAGAGATGGTTGAGAAATGAGTGGGTGAGGTGGCCTCTAAGATCCTTATATGAGGCATCTCAAGATCAATAAACCCACAATAGTAGGGATAAGAGATATCTCGAGGCTTATCATCTAGAAGCCTCGAGAAGCTTCTCTTTTTACCGTTTTACCTAGGGTACCGCGCTTCTCCTTCTTTGACAGAGCGGTTCTGGTAATAACTTCCTATGGACCAAGGGTGATAGGCGGTGGCACTGCTTGTGGACAACTGATGAAAAGCGGTGTGAACAGGGGTAGCGCTCCTGGATAAGGGAGCATGAACGGTGCTGGGAATTTGTATGACAGACTGATAAGAAATCATTTATTCTTCATTCCAGAAGCTGGGATTTCAGGGCAAGTAGGTATGTCAAAGGTCTTATCACATGATGGTGATAGGATTTTTGTATAACAATAACCTTTTACCTACCACAACCAACTGATGGAGGTTGTTGGTGACACTAAGAGTGGGATCCTATAATGGAGGGATTTCTCCCATAGGAACATAAACTCAGCATGCACGTGCAACAAGTGGCATATAACCTCTAAGGGTGTCCCATACACTCTAGTATAGTAATAATAACCCCCTAATATAGGAAAAATAACCAAATAGACTATATTGGACAAAGGACCTAATTAATTAATCCTAACCCCCCCCCCCCCACTTTAATCCTAACTTTGGACAACTTGGGCCCTGGAAAGTAGGATAAAAGTCACCCATACAATCTAAATGAAATAAAATTCTACTTAATAATTTTAATGTATTTGTAACTTTGGAAGGTATTTAGTTGTATATCTTATGTATTGTACCCCGATGTTTGTTCCGGGAATTATATATAATGTAATTTAGTCATGCCATGCTCTGATATTTCTATTGAGAGATTCAATAATGTAAACAAGTCATGTAAAGTCATAGTATGTAACCCTCGTTATTGATCAAGGGTTAAAGTCCCTGCAGTTGTGGAACCCTAGGGTTATTAGACTCTCTTGGAGAAGTCGGCCCTAGTGAGTTATTGTCAACTTGGGAATTAGTATAAATAGAGAGGGAGCCTCTCTATTTATCACACATTCACTCACACTCAGTTGTAGCGCATAAATGAGAGAGAAATAAGAAGTTGGGACAAGAGAGAGAGATGCTACTATTATCGGGAGATCATCTTAGTGTTTTGGGTCTTACTTTTGGTGTTGATTCTATCTCTGAGGAATTTACAGGGTTTTCTCCTTTATGGTTTCCCTGAGAAAAATATTTGTGTTCATTGTCTCTAGTGTTTGATTGATGTGTTTGTTATTCTCTCAAAAAAGATCCTAAGATCATATATCTTAAATGTTAAAAATATAACATGGTATCAGATCTAACCTAAGAAGAAGACACTGTGCAACTACTGAATCTAGGGATTCCTACTTTTTGGATCTCTCTCAATATATTTTCAGCAAAATAAGTTTGGGATGACTATCCTCCCTAGGGTGGATCTTTCTGTCGAAGCAGAATCTGATTCTAAGCATTTTCAGTTTTTGACCTGACACTACTACGAGAAATTAGGGATTTCCACAGAAGTGGAATTTTTTACTGAGCCCAGTCCTGGATTGATCTTCTCTCCAAAATTGAAGTTTAGAGATCAAGATCAAAGTTTTTAGCTGGGTATAACTCTGGGAAAATCAAACCCTAATATACTCCTGAACCAGAAAACCAGCTCTGCAAAAATTCAGATCCAAATCCAGTTTCAACATCTTAACCTGGTAAGATCTAAATATTTTACATTTCCATTTGAGGTTCTCTGTTAAGATGTCTCATCATACCAAGCTTGATGAAATGATTTAGGGAGATGATAACTTCCGAGCTTGGAAGTATAGGATCTCCCTGGTCTTGGAAAAAAATGAGTTAGACTCTTACATCAATGAAGAGGTTCCAGTTCCAGAGGGATATGAGGCTAAGGCCTTGTAAAAGAAGAAATTGGTCATGGATAAGAGGATTATTGCTGATTCAACCAAGGATCACCTCATACCACAGGTGTCCTCTCTAAATACAAATAAAGAGATTTTTGATTCCCCGACCAAGTTATTTTAAGGGAAGAACATAAACCGGAAGATGACTCTCAGAAACCAATCGAAGAATGTAAAGATACAGAATGTGGAGACCATCTAGTCTTACTTTACACGGGTCTCTCAGATCAGGGAACGGCTTGAAGTAGTAGATGAAGAAGTACAGAATGCATAAATTGTGATGACCACCTTGAATGGTCTCCCTAGGGCATGGGACTCTTTCATTCAAGGGATCTGTGCCAGAAAGAAGCTAGTCAAGTTTAGCCGACTGTGGGAAGAATTCTCACAAGAAGAAGCTCGAATAGGACCTCAAGAAGAAAATATGAGAAATGAAGATCAAACTCTCATAGTAAAATCCAAGAAGAGAAAAACATACCATCACCAAGGTAAGCACTCTCATCCTAAAATATTTAACAAGAAGCTACCAAAATTCAGATGCTTTACATGTGATGAAAGAGGAAACTATGCTAGAGATTTCCCTAGGAACAAAAATGGCTCTCACAAGAAGAAGGGAAACAAGAAAATACATCATGCTCATGCTGCAGAAGATGATGAGCCTTCTAAGAAGAGAATCAAACAAGACAATGATGATTCTTCAAGTGATGAAGAATATGTTTTGATTTCCGCTCTCATGGGAAATATCACACATGGAAGCAATGATTGGCTTATAGACAGTGGGGCTTCCAAAAACATGACGAGATTCAAAGAATAATTTTTTAAACTATCAGAACATGAATCACCCCACAAGGTGAAACTTGGGGATGACTACCAATATCCAATAAAAGGTAGTGGAGAATCCTCCTACAAATTAGACTCTGGAAAGTCTATGAAAATGAAGGATGTACTATTTTTACTAGGACTAAAGAAGAACCTTCTCTCCATCTCTGCGTTGGATGCAAAAGGCATGAGGGTTGCATTTATATATGGCCAAGTCCTCATGTGGAAAAACGGAAATACTATTGACGATGTAGTAGTAATTGGAGAACAAGAGGGAGGACTATACAAATTCAACGGGGAACTAGAACAAGCTTTGGTTCATGACTTAGTAGAACCAAATGAACTGTGGAATAGAAGGCTTGCACATGTGCACTATAGGGAACTACCACTTGCAAGAAAAGCTATTGAAGGTCTTCCAAAAATGCAGGAAAAACATGAAGGTGTATGCAAAGGATGTGCGAAAGGAAAGAACACAAAGAAGACATTTCCAAGTAGCGAGAGCAAGGCAAAAGGAATCTTGGAAATCATCCACTCCGATGTATACGATCCAATGTCATGTAGTTCTCTAAGAGGGTATGTATATTATGTTTCTTTCATTGATTATTTTTCTAGGATGACATGGATATACTTAATGAAGAACAAGGATGAAGTATTCAGCAAATTCAAAGAATTCAAATCACTTATCGAGAACCACACATAGAAGAAGATCAAGATCTTTCGATTAGATAATGGCGGATAATTTACATCAAATTAATTCAAATAATTATGCAGAGATTCAAGGATTAAGAGGGAGTTGACCACTCCATATAATCCACAATAGAATGGGGTTGCATAAAGAAAGAACAGAACAATCATGGAAGCAGCAAGGGAAATGCTTCATGATTAAGACCTTCCTATAAATATATCGGCAGAAGCTTCCAAAATAGCTGTGTATGTACAGAACCATACTCCACATAGAGTACTCGAGAACAAGACACCTGAAGAAGTCTTTTTCAGCAAGAAATAAGAATTCAATCATCTCAAAATATTTGGATGTCCACTATACACACACATTCCAAAAGAAAAGAGGACAAAGTTAGATCCTTCATGAAATAAGGGTATATTTGTGGGATACTCTCAGAGCTCGAAGGATTATAGAATATAATTCCCATGATTGAAGAAGATTGACATCAATAGAGATGTAACATTTGATGAAGACTTAGCTTACATAAAATCCAGAAAAAAACTTGTTGAAGACTATGATGAATCATAAGTACCTAGAATCCGTAATAAAACTATGAATAAAGCAACTCCAGAAGAAGATCAAGAAATGGAAGAAACTCAAGAACTGATAAATCCACCTCAAGAGAAGAATCCTCAGAAGAGGAAACCTACAAGGGTACGAGAGGCTATCCAAGGTGCAAAAAGATATGGGGCTCCAGAAGAGATACACAGAGAAATGAAAAGATCCAGGTCATGCTTGGGTTATGTAGCCCTATTATGTGACTTCATTTATAAAGAACCTTCCAACTATGAAGAAACAACATAAAAGAAGGAATGGAAGGATGCTATGATGGAGGAGTATCAATCGATCATGAAGAATGATGTTTGGGATGTTATTCAAGGACCAGAAGGGAAGTCTGTTGTAACTTCCAAGTGGATCTACAAGATCAAGTATGCTGCAAATGGTAGCATAGATAAATATAAAGCAATATTTGTGGCTTGTGGCTTCTCCCAGAAAGACGGAATAGATTATGAAGAGACTTTTCCACTTGTATCCAAATACACTTCCATCAGATCAGTACTTACTTTGGATGCAATAATGAAATGGAAGATACAATAGATGGATGTCAAGACTACTTTCTTAAATGGTGTAGTAGAAGAGGAAGTGTATGTGGACTAGCCACTCAGTTTTGAGACACATGACAGGGAGACTCATGTGTGTAAGTTAAAGAAATCCCTATACGGTTTGAAACAAGCACCCAAGACATGGTCCGGAAGAATTGAAAGCTTCCCATCCAGTTTGGGATTTACCAAGAGTAAAGAAGATTCCAACCTTTATTACAAGGTTGAAGAAGGGAACCCAGTAATAATCCTACTATATGTAGATGATCTGTTTGTGAGAGGTGAGGATGGTTTGATTGCTGATACAGAGAGGAATCTTGATGCTAAGTTCTAAATGAAGGACTTGGGTATGATGCATTAATTTCTAGGCATGGAGGTGTGGAAGAATGCAGATGGAATCTCCCTAGAACAAGGGAAGTATGCAGTAGAGATCCTGAAGAGGCTCGGGATGATGGAATGCAAGGCTATGACCACACCTATGGCATCGAACCTGAAGCTATTGAGTGATGCTTCATAAAAATTGGTTGATGCTATGATGTATCGTTAGATGATTAGGTCCTTGATGTACTTGACGAATATGACACCATATATTTTCTTTGTTGTAAACACATTGAGCCAGTTCTTGACAGATCCAAGACATGTTCACTTGATTGTTGCAAAGAATATTCTGAGGTACCTGAAGGGTACAGTTTATTATGGGATCAAGTATGAGGTGAATTGAAAGATTAACATGAAATATTATGTGGATTCAGATTTGGGAGGCAGTTCCATTGATAGAAAGAGCACTTTAGGGTGTTGCTTCAGTATGGGATCAGGTATGATCTCATGGTTTAGTAGGAAACAATCCTATGTGGCATTGAGTACAGCTGAAGCAGAGTATGTTGCAGCTTGTTCAGCTAGCTGTGAGGCAGTGTAGCTTAGGAAGCTACTATCTAATTTTTTTGATCTCCATTTGGATGCTACTTGCATATATTGTGACAGTAAGAGTTGTCTGAAGTTGTCAGAGAACCCAATATTCCATTACAAGTCGAAGCATATTGAGATCAAATATCACTATATCAGAGATATGGTGCAGAGAGGAGTAGTGAAGCTCTATTGTGTTGCGAAAGATGAGCATATAGCTGATGTGATAACCAAACCATTAGCTAGAGTGAAGTTTGAGCACTTTAGGGAGAAGCTTGGTGTTCTCCAAATTGAGGTTCCCTCCAAAGGGAAGTGATGAGTCTGTGAGCCATTATGATGTGACTGTGGGATCTGTTCATCTCACATGATCATATATAAGTGCAAATCCATCTTGATGTGACTGTGGGATGTGTTCATCTCACATGATCAGATATAAGTGAAGAGCCATTCTGATGTGACTGTGGGATGTGTTCATCTCACATGATCAGATATAAGTGCAGAGCCATTCTGATGTGACTGTGGGATGTGTTCATCTCACATGATCAGTGTAACACCCCAGTTTTGACCCCGTTGCATTAGATGTACATGATGTATATATTGTAAATGGTCATGGTGTGGAGCTAAAGGCCAAGGCCCCACCATTGATCAGTTATGCCATGTTTTGGATTTAAATTTGTCACCAATTGTATATCAGGGCATGTGGCATACATCTTAAGTTTATCATCATGTAAATATGCATCCATAATAAAAATGAACCTGACCAACTACGATCGCGGCAACTAAAATGAGAAATGGAGCATGATTATCCCAAGGATGAGGATGTGGGGGAATTTGTCCAACTTTGGCCAATAGGGTGAAAATCCATGTGTCTTCTTACCCTGTTGTTGTAAGGGATTATGCACCTAATAATCATAGGTTGGGGGTTACCAACATACTCAAACACTTGCAGACAATTGACTTCTAAAGTGCCGAATAGGAAATAGGAGGGTTAGAAGAATTTACTTGTTAAACGACGTTCGATCCTTTCTAGTCCTCTTCCAATCTGCTCCACTTCCAAAGTCTTCAACGTTCACTCTTTCACCTGTTCAGAGACAATCTTCCAGATACAGAGTAATTCATATATATATATTAGCAGGTTAGATAAATCAAATATGAAATACTGAAGCATAAACAATTATCAAACCAAGATATATGAGACACATGTGGAAGAAGTAATCTCTTTATTATCAATAATGAGAAAGTTCAGAGTACAACCAAACGTCTGAGACAAGGACTCCTCTGTCACCAAAAGATTCTGAGTTTCACTGCTCCAAATACTTCTGTGAACAATCCACCAGCATAACTTTGCTCCAAAGTGTAAGTCCATAAAACCATCCCCAAGGCCTGTATTTATATGGGTGAAATAAGGCAGTTATCGAAGGTTAGGGAGGTTATAGCAGTTAGGGAGATTAAGTAAAATGACTTAACTAAATTCCCATTAGCGCGTGTTTTTGTGTTTTAATATTTAGAGACACATTCGCGGGTCTGTAGTAGAGCAACCCGCGAATGATTTGTGACTCTGTATAAGCGCAACCCGCGAATAAAAGGATTCACGACTTGCTGCAAAGGATACTCACGAATGATGCGCGAGTTGTCAATGAAGAGAGTCGCGAATACATCTCAAAATGACAAAAATGGAAAAGTAACCAGCTGGGTGTATAGGAAATGTACTTCATCATAAGCCAAGGTATAGTGAATATGGGAAACCTCTATCCATAAGTGTCCTTTTTTGTGCCAACCTGAGGGATGTCAGCACTTTGACGGAGAGGTTCCATTTAGGTGTATAACAGATGCCCCCTAATGTGTGAGGTCATAGGGGAATGATGGCTGAAATACATTATAATCTTTAACTTTGGAGAAACTCAGAAATCCAATGGAGAAGAGAGAGTACCTGAAACAAATACATAATAATTTCATATACAAAGTTATATCTGAGGATACTATGTTCAATTTACTGGAACACTAGCTCCTTTACAATATTTGATTACATCATATGATACGGGTAGAAACCACGTATATTAAAAAGGTGGATCGAAGCCACAATACAATAATGATGAGTCTTCAAAGATCTGGGAGCTGGATATCAGAATAGAACATGGTCTTGCGCAACTTAGCCTGAAATGAGGGACTAAGGTCTTCATAAATGATCCCAAAGAACTAGTACAATCCAAGCCATGTGAATAAGGGTAAGCTGAAGTTGAACATGGAGAGGATTCAACAGTTTGTCAACCAATAAGTGATAATTGACAACTGAAGCAAAGGAGTTCACCAATGATGAAAGTGAATCTAGAGGTACTATTGTCAAAAACTCTAGGTTGTCGTCATCAGGAGGTGCTGAAACGGAACCATACTGTGATAAGGAGGCAATAGATCCTCCAACGGATCACAAGAGTGACTAGGAACTGGGCAAAAGAAAGGAGACACAAGTAAATGGATAACAGATATAATAGTGATGGGATCAGGTAATAGGTCAGACATTGAGTATAGTCCTTGAACAGTGAGCACGACACAAAGATGACCCAAGGTAGCATACAATGGATAGATAGAACAACTAGACTTATCTATCATGTAGGAGACATGATCAGATTCCCCAGGTATAATGGACAAGAGGAGGAGTCAAAACTCAAAGTGATAGTTGAACACAAGTGTATACTGAAACATGGATATCGGAAAGAAAAGAGTGCTATGTTCAAGGATGACATGCTTCCATTACTGAAAATAAGAGAAAACTTCTTCCTTACCTTCCCTGTTAAGTTTTAACGAGTCCAGGAAAGTAAACTCGGTTCCCTCTTCATTTTTTAACAAGCTTGAAGAGATGGGAAAATAATGCTTGATACGCCGATCCGTGGATTTAATAAGCCCAAACTAGTACATGCTCATGCGGTATTTTCACATTTAGAGAGTCTAAAAATGCCAAAGAAAACTCCAGGGGGGTCCTTTTTCGTCCAATTTAGTCTCTTGAGGCCGAAAAAGTATAAAACAAACCACAGAAGAACTCTCTTAAGTTCCGAAGAAGAAAAGGCGAACCTTTTTTGTACTTAGTCGGGAAGGTCCGAAAAAGGTTAAATTACCACCAACCCAACGCTCCTTCGAAAACAACATAAAATAGCTTGATTTTTACGAGTGTGAAGGAAAGCAAGATCACTCGGAAAGATCCATTTGGTTACGAGAAATGGGGCTTACAACAATAAACTCGTTTCTTTGTTCTTGAGTGTTTAACGAGCATGACAAAGACAAAAAGTACACTCAGAATCTTTTTCATGTTTGGGTCCAGAGCACGAAAAAGAGAAAACTAAGCTCAAACCGGGTGTTCCTTTTCCGTAAATTTAGTCCCTCAGGTCCGGAAAAGTGATAAACCTATACCTGAGAATATTCTTCTCAATTCCGAAGAAAAGAGAGTGATCCTTTCTCGTATTATTCCGCATGTTCTGAGAAAGAGATAACCTACCACCAATGCAGATGCCCGTTCACATATTCTTAACGAGCTTGAACGGACGAGATAACTCGGCATTCAAGGTTGTTTTGAAGGAGTCATACCTGGGCCTAAAGAAACTCCATAAGGTCGGAGAGTCCTATAAAGGGATAGCTTGTAAAAAGAGATTCATAAGAAGCTCTATTTGGCATGAAAAATAGCTATGAGGAAACCCCTGGGCCTGAAACAGTGACGGAATGAATACCAAAGGATGGAAATGGCATATAAGGATGATACTCATAAAAAGGGATCCTAGCCACGGAAGAACAATGATAGAGACAAGGGACTAATGGCGTAAAATACCATAGTCCGTGGCAAAATGCTGATTACTAAGGTTAAATGTGGAGTGATAAGATACCAACATGTGTTGGAAAGAGAAAAAAGCACCCTATAGAAGCATCAACACTTTGTAAAAGTTGGTAAACCTGTTCCAAGGCACAAGGAGGGTGAAATTAGTCAAATGACATTTTAAACTATATAAAAAGACCCACTTTACTAAATATTATTTCTATACATAGTTTGAAAATTAAAACATTTCATACCATTTGCACTTTTTGAACCAAAAAGGAAAGTTTACCCTCTATCTTTGATCGATCACCGTGGACAATTGGATCGTCAGAATCCGAATCCGTCAGCTTCAGGTAAATATACACCCTAAGCTCTTCAATTTGATCCAAACAAATTTTAAAATTAATGGTTAATTCAGTATATTTCATCAACCTAACATGTGGCAAAATGTATTCGCAGGTTGCTAAGCATGAAAGCCACGAATGCGCATTTGATTCGCGAGTTGTCCAACAGGAGAGTCGCGAATGACTCGCAACTTGCTCCAATGGACAGTCGCGAATGCTGTGCGATAGGGAAAAGCTTTAAGAATAGGAAAAAAATTTAAATTTTTATGATGGAATGCTGAATCAAATTATGTGTTTTTGTCAGGAAAAATATGGTGCTAGAGTGGAGAGAGAGGGAACATGAAATGATGGATCAAGCGGCTCTTCAAAGCCCACCTACTATCCAAGCATTGAGGACTAGTGGGCTTCTCAAGTTCTTTTGCACATCGCCCATGTGGGCCAATGTCCACATATTAGAGTTCTTAGTCCATTACTGGGACCATGACCTAGGGATGTTCAATATTCAGGGTGAGATTTTGGAGCTTATCGTACAGGATATCTATTTCATAACCGGGTTGTCACACCGGGGAGCATCGGTGAACCTGGAGGGTACTGGTAGGGGTGGTGACCCCTTGAGTGTCCAGAACTATGTTGATGTATTCTACAGACCGGGTACTCAAAAGAAAGGCAGCAGCGTTCTCATCGCAGAGATACAGGATCTTACATTGCAGGTACTAGCCAGTACTATCGTGAGACTTTCAGGGTCCACAGGGTTGCATATGCCCACCAGGACTTAGATGAGAGTGACGGTGGACTGCTTTAGAGGTTCTCTCTTTGATTGGTGCACAGGAATTGCCCCCCTTATGAAGAGGCAATTATCCGACTGTAGGAGGGGAATACGGAAGAACTTTGGCTATGCGAGCATATTGGTAGCGTTCTTCTTTCAGAGAGTGCCAGCTATGAGCCCTGCTATACCATTACCGGTCAGACATCCATGTCAGCCGAGGCTGAGCAGGTGGGGTGATATCTTCCTCTGTCAAGGAGGGGGATATGTAGTACATAGCATGTATGATGATGACTTTTACACATGGTGGGAACGGCAGGTACCAGCGATGGAGCAGTTTCCATACGCCGAGATGGATTTTCGAGGTGATCCTGACCTAGTCCTCCCTCCAGGAGGAGCATGGGGAGAGATGGGTAAGTAATTTTTAAATTTTTATCATTATCAAATTTTTATGAATTTTCAAATGATAGGATATATACATATGCACAAGTCTAAACCCTATTTATGTGTCAAAATGCAGATATTGGACCAGTCCGCCCTGAAGGGCACCCATGTACCTTCGTACGTCCTGTTGCAGGGGGAGATCCTGGGTTGATCAGGTTACTCGAGACGAAGCTAGGCAGACTGACCGAGCGAGTACCTATGATACGGATAGAGCATCTCCCTGTAGCTATGCAGGATTTTGTAGTTGGGGTTCCACCGGCCTGGCTACATCTTTTCAGACGTGTAGCTAGAGCGGTACTTGTATACAGAGATGTGATGGAGGCTACCGAAGCTGAGGAGGCTGAGGAAGCCAGGGGGCACAGAGATCACGGGGACCAAGCAGGTCCCAGTGGCCATGGCAGGCAGGATTAGTTTTAGGGCATTTTGATGGATGATGATCCACATTTTTGTATATTTTGTACATGACGGGATCTACGGATCAGACTCAACCTATCCTATGATAGATATTTACATATATATATATATATTTGTGTTTGGTTGTCAGCTTATTTACAAATGTTTCTTATATGTTTGCTGTATATTTTATAAAATGTGTGTGAGATGCCAGTCCAAAATATAATTAGCATATGCATCAGTTAAAGAATTTTGGTTCCTTGGAATGTGATTCAAAGTAATGACTTCAAAATGTCTTTCCAATAAATGAATTCGCATGAACTAACGTAACAATGTAGGATTACGCACCTGATAAGCTCGATTGAGCTGGGAAACAACCAACTGAGAATCCAAATGGACTTCAAGCTGGGTGATGCCTCATGACAAAGAATCCCATAGGAGCTCAATTACAGCCCTATACTCAGCAACATTATTAGAAGCAAAACCTAGACAAGTGCCTCCCGCGGCAACAAGCTGTCCTGAGGGGGAATAGATAACCCATGCTGCCGAAGCCAGGTTACAAGTGTGACGGCTGGCGCCATCAGCAAAACCTACATACATCTCGAAAGACATCTGCAACAACCAGCAGATAGTATAAAAAATGAAACTGACAACCTAATGTACATAAAAATACATACACTAATATACAAGAAAAAGTTCTAATCCTAAGCGTAGTACTTCTTCAGGTAGAGCCCATTTCTAGGCTCAGGCAGCTTATTCCCATCATAATCCACTAATTCATATGCTCCTTTACTCAAAACTTTAGAGACAACATAGGATCCCAACCACATGGCCATGAATTTTCCTGCCCCCAGAGGCTCTTTATCTTGGTCCCAGAGCAAGACAAGTTCCCCTTCAAAGAAAACCCTAGGTTTGACCGTTTTATCATATTGAGATTTAACCCTATTTTTATGATCCTGATTTGCAGTCAACGCATCTCTACGTTGTTCATCAAGGTGTTCTAAATGGAGCAACCGTTCCTTAAGCTCACTTGTGTTAGGTAGCACATGAATAGTTATCTGCAAGGATGGGATTTCACATTCAATCGGCGTAATAGCTTCCACCCTGTGAACGAGTTGGAAGGGGGAAAAACCCGTAGCAGTATTTACATTGGTTCGATAAGCCCAAAGAGCAGGATATAACATGATGTGCCAATTCGAGCGGGCTGTATCAATAGTACGTTTAAGGATAGTTTTTAAAGTCTTGTTTACAGCCTCAACCTGACCATTTGCTTGCGGATAATATGGAGAAGAATGTTCTTGTCAAAATCTGAGCATGGTGGTCAGCTCTGTCATCATGTTATTTTGAAAATGACTGCCATGGTCAGTGACAATCACTTTGGGGATACCAAACCCAGCAATAATCTTATTAAACACGAAGAAAGCTGTTGTTTCCCCATTGTCTTTGAAAGTAGGCATTGCCTCTGCCCATTTTGTGAAATAGTCGACAGCGACAATGATGTATTTATGCCCCCCAGCCGAGGCTGGGTTGCATGTCATATAATCGATCCCCCATTTCATGAAGGGGCCTACCGAGACAATAGGAAACAAGGGAGCAGGATGTGACCGCATTTTTTTGCTGTACAGCTGACATGGATGATAGCGTTTCACAGCTTCCACACAATCTTTAAAGATGGTGGGCCAGAAATACCTGGCACGTAATATCTTCTAGGCCGTTGCTAACCCAGATAAATGACCCCCACATGCTCCGCTATGGGAATCATTTAGGACAATCTCCGCTTCCTCATGAGTAAGGCAGCAACGCAAGACGGAATCTACCCCTCATCGATATAATGTATCTCCTATAATGAGGTAGTTTTTAGCATGAAGGCGTAACTTGCGTCAGTCTTCCCTAGAGTAAGCGGAAGGATACTTCAAAGTCTGGAGATATATAAGAATATCTCCATACCAAGGATCAGAGGTGGATATAAGGAAGATGTGCTCATCTGTGAATGAGTCATCCTCAATCACTACATCTTCTTCCATAGGGAATTCTGCTATAAGATCGGCAAAAACTAAGGACTTTTTGGATTTAGTGGATTGGAAAACCAAGTCAAACTCTTGGAGAATGACTATCCACTTATTGAATTTTCCCCCAACAATCCGTCGAGATAAAACATATTGGAAAGGGTTTACATCCGCCACTACAGTAGTGGTCCTCAGTAAGATGTAGTGTCGTAACCTTTGTACAGCATAGACAGCTACTAAGGCTAACTTCTCGACGTGGGAGTACTTAAGCTTAGGTCCAACCAGAGCATGACTAAGATAATAGACAACATGCTCAATGAGCTTGTCGTCCTCCTGAACTAGCACTACCCCAATGGTAGACTCCGACACGGACAGATATAATATAAAATCCCTAGAATAATCTGGTGGGCGTAATAAAGGAGCCGACAACAAGGCTTTCTTCAATGCCTCGAACACGAGTTGTGCAGTTTCATCCCATACAAATGGGGTGTCCTGTTTAAGCAGGTGCATGAAGCCTTTAGTGATCTTGGCATAATTAACGATAAAACATCGAAGGAAGTTAGACTTTCCTTGTAGACTCTGAAGTTGCCTAAGTGAACGAGTAGGAGGCAGATTTACAATGGCCTCAACTTTTAAAGGATCCACCTGAATGCCCCTACTAGAGACAATGAATCCAAGTAATCTTCCTGACTCGACGTAGAAAACACACTTGTGGGGATTCAAGCGAATTTTATAGTATCTGCATCTCTCAAAAATCAACCGTAAAAGATCTGGATGCTGGATCCTCTTGCGAGAATGAGCAGGAAGATCATCAAGGTAAGGCTCGATAATGGCTTTTATGTCGTGAAAAGAAAAGTTCATGGCTCGTTGAAAGGTTGCCCCTGCATTTTTGAATCCAAAGGGCATTTTTCTATACGCGAATGTACCCCAAGGGAAAATAAAAGTAGTTTTATGCTGGTCTTCCGGTTTGATTTGGATTTGATTGTAGCCGGAGAAACCATCCATAAACGAGAATACCTCACTACCCGCACATGCATCTATGATCTGATCAATAAATGGTGTGGGGTAATTGTCCTTAGGACAAGCTTTGCTAAGGTCTCGAAAGTCTGTACAGACGCGAATATTCCCTTGCTTTTTATCAACAGGAACTGGGTTGGACACCCATTCAGTCAAAGCTATGGGATATATAAAACCTGCTTTCAACAGTTTTTCAACCTCTGCCTTCACAGCCGCCACTTTATGCGGGTTCACGGGGCGTAATTTTTGCTGAACTGGTTTGGAATCAGGATAGGTTGGGATCTCATGTTGAACAATAGATGGATCAATTCCTGGCATTTCCTCATATGACCAGGCAAAGATATCACGGAATTCCTTGAAAAGGGCAGTATAAATTGCAATCTCCTCCGGAGAGCAGTTTGCACCTATATAGATATTTTCCACGACATCTGGTTTTACAAATATGTTGATCGGTATAGTGGCAGAAATGTTTGCCATATTCCCCTCGGCAAACACTCCTTCCCTAGGTAAAGGGTTGACAGGTGTATCAACATCATCCAACAGTCTCACATGAAACTCTTGATTTTCTATCTTGCTTAGCTCTGGAAGGAAATAAGATCGGTGATGAAGATCCTCACATATCTTATCACGTGCACACATAGCTTCCAGAATAGCTTCATCGGAAGGTAAAACGGTGTCTAAGCAATCTATGGAATGTAAAGAGTTTTCCTCCCATGTGAGCATATAGACTTCTTCCAGATCATCTGAGACTGTAAGAGGATTTGGAATGGGATCAATAGTGGTTTGGGTAATAGCTTGATACGCCACTTCCACTGCAGATAAGGGCACTTCCAGTTCCTGAGGGGTTGGGAGGACCCAAGGATCAGTCCTATCGACCACCGAATCAATGGACTTCCCTACAGTAGTAGAACCGATATAAAGGACTGGAGCTGGAATATCGAATGTGCCCATCAATGATGCGTACCTTCCAGCCCCCAAGCTCTGTGCAGCAGGTTTGGCCTGATCAACCAATGGCACAGTGGAATATTTAGAATCTAAGTGGCCTTTTTGGGTAAAATCAAGTTGGTCAACCGTGACCACCTTGCCCTCATGTGGAAAAACCACGACACGAAAGACAGTTGATGCAATAGCAGACATTGCATAAGTCCAATTCCTACCCAGAAGCAAATTGTAGTCCAACGGAGCATCAATCACTTCAACTTCAACAGACACTGCTTTGCCAGCCAACTTAATCTCAAAAGCAGGCAGGATACCATGTGGACAGAAAGACCTTCCATCAAAAGCAGTAAGTAAAGTGGTTGATGGGACTAGCTCTGGGGATCCAAGAGCTTTCCAACAGGCCAGGGACATAACACAAGTAGAGGCTCCCTCATCAACAACTACTCTTCCAATGGTCTTACCACCATGGACAACATATATCGATAGAGCTACATGGTAAGGGAGGCGAATTTTAACATCGGAGAGATGAAATTTCACTGTGAGACTTGAAGAGTCCATGCTACCTAAAGCTGCTAAGAGGGCATTCCGCTGAGCGGGATAGCTCTGTAGCACCTCCAAAGCTGACATTGCACACGGAGTCTGAGCTAAGTCTTCAACCACTGAGTAGTTAGAAGTGGCTCTGGCATTTGGGTTACGCAAAGTCTTCTTAAAGACACCTTTGGGTATCTTTGGTATTATTTCCGCAGGTTTCTCTATAGTGAGAGGGTTGGAAGGTTCACCTACAGATTTACCCTTCTCATCGGTCTCTTTCTCATAGTTTTTGTTCCTGGTTTGTAACAAAGTTGAGGATCTAACCATGTTGATATAATTGGGGTCAGGGGCAGCTTGAGTGCCCCCTGCTACGGTAGAAGCTGACGTAGAATTCTGCCCTTGGGGAAACGGATCCTTCAGGACAGCCGGTGGTTGCGCTTGGAGCAGCTTCTGAGCTTGTTCCATGAGGGGACAAAGATGAGTAAGGTGGTCCCCTCAGCACAACTTACAAGGGAACTTGACTTTCTTCTTTTCCTTTTTGCCCCCATCAGCATTGTTTGCGGGCTTTGGCTTATTTTGATTTTGGTTTCCCTCTCCCTTTTTACCTTTCTTCTTCTTCCCGCTGGGCTGCTGATTTCCCTTCGAAGAGGTTTGTGCAAAAACATTTGCACTTTGGGAGGAGGGGGCAGCCTTTGCTGCCTCCGCCGTAGACTGTTTGACAGACAATTGGTGAAGTTGTTTTGTCAAAGACTCTACAGTGGGAGAGTTTACGGACCCAACCACACCATCAGCATGGGGTCCAGGCTTGGGTTTCTCGGCCTCATGCGAAGGCCTTTGTGCCTCAGGGATAATTTCATAAAGAATCCCAGACTGTGAATAAATCAAGTCCAACTGTTGGGCCCTGAGTATGGCTTCTTCCTCACTAGTCACTCCTGATGTGGAAACATCCTTAGATATGTATGGCAACAATGACTTAAGGAACCACTCTAATAGAAACTCAGGAGGGATGGTAGCTTTGATAAGACTCT
Source organism: Pseudotsuga menziesii (assembly GCA_001517045.1). Taxonomy (NCBI): domain Eukaryota; kingdom Viridiplantae; phylum Streptophyta; class Pinopsida; order Pinales; family Pinaceae; genus Pseudotsuga; species Pseudotsuga menziesii. Next base: position 870,096 of record LPNX010882174.1, read on the forward strand.
TTCGCCTCCTCCACTCTTGGATATGATCTGAGATGTGGGTTGCCTTGTTTTTTCTGAAAGTAGACAACAAATCCGTTCCGAAATTGTAACGGACCGGAAGCTGAAAGTGACTGAGGAAAGCACTAGCTAGGTCCCAAAAACTACTAAAAGCAGCAGAAGGCAGCTCAATGTACCATTTTGCCGCAGTGCCATTCAAGGTCCTCTGGAACAGCCTCAATCTCACTGAATCTTCATTCAATGAGTTGGAAGAACACCATAAATGGAAGGTGGTGGCATGAGCCCCAGGATCTTCACCAGCCTTACCTTTGAACTTAGGGATGTCCGAGGGCAGTTTGGTGGGAACAGGTGGCCACAAGGGGTCATGCCTCACCAGATCATTCATCAATTTTGATAAGTCTGGCAAGTTCAAAGTTGCTAGAAAAGGAAGTTTGGGCCTAACCGGTGTACTAGATGTGCCAGCTTGGGGGTTGGAGGGTCCTGCCCCCGAATGCCCATAGGTAAAAGTGGGGTTGCCCCCTGACACCGATTGTGAAGTGGGAAGGTTGCCTTGAAATGGATTCCATCTGTAGGCCATAGGATTTTGGGTGGGAGGTACAGTGTAAGTGGTTTGGGCCATCCCCATAGAAGCTGGGGTCTGAAAGACTGGAGCAGGTATCCCTCCGCTAAACAAATAAAAGGGAGAGCTCATGTATGGGACCGAAATAGGGGTTTGGAAGCTCTACCCATAAGAGTTGTTGCCCCCAAACTGCACTCCTACATATGAAGGAGATGGACCTACGTATGGACTGGATGGGGGGATGTGCCCCCCATTCCAAGGAAATCCTTGGACATAAGCCGAGGATCCTACCGGACCACTCTGAGTAGTGGAAGGGAAGGAAGAAGGAATGGTAGGTATACTGGGGATCCCAGCAACCGTGTTACCAGAAATACCTCCTATGTTGGAGTGAACCGGTGGTTGAACCACCCGGCTCGCTGGAGTCAAAGGTGTAGAAGGCAAACTAGATCTAGGGGCACTAACCGGGGGAGGTAGTACCCCTTCAACCGGAAGGGTTGAGGTAAACACAAAAGAACTTTCTTCCGTAGAAGACATGACTCTACTCAAAGGGACACCTACTACTGGTGAACTAAAAGGTCTAACTTGGACGATCACAGGATCGTTAAGATCAGTCAAGGGGGTGTTAAAATTTCTTGCAAACTCGTCAGTCTGCAATTCTTCTATCTCGACTGTGTCAAAATCAAAACGGTTAGCTATCAATTCCAGTTCACCAAAAACCTCACTTACTCCTACTGGTTCAAAAGAACCGTCTGTGCCTAATCTCCGCCTTTGGGGTAAAGGTGGAGGCTCCAATGCAGTGAGAGGAGGAAGGCTTCTCAACCTTCTTGACCTTCTAACAAGTTGGTCCTCCAGAATTAAAAATTTGACTAATCACACCCTAAGGTCAACTAAACACAAGCAAATCCATAGAGCATACACTAAAAATATCCTAGAGTCTCAAGCAATCAAACCAGGGTATAAAGATATGCTTTCCCGAAGAAAGATGATGAACAGTTACTTGGCGGCCTTGAGGGGTTCTCAGGCACAAGCGGAGGAATCACCCACCACCCTCCTGCACTTTCCACAAGGGTTACCTTCCAAGCCCGTTCGAGGTGAACCAGAAATAACCTTCCGGTTTACCTAGGTATGAACCCTAAAAGGCAAGAGACTAAAGGATACCTTGACAATACCAGTTGTCTGGGGGGACAGTCGTCAGCCAAATTCGTACTCATGGGCAGGGTAGCTGAGCCCGAAACTCTGTCTAGGACAGAATCCCTAGATGCATAAAAGTCCTGGGTTACGTTTTGACAAGGATTCGGAGGGTTATCTCCTCTGTCCAAGCCTCCATGCGGCCTAGTGTTTAACTCCCGTTTGAGAGGAGCTTCCCAGATACAGTGATAGAATCAAGGATTTACCTAAAGAATGGTCCACTACGTCTGAGTTTATAACTTGTGGGAAGTTTACACTCCCTAGCCCACAAGCCTAGCCTAAGCTAGTAGGTGAAAGGCCCCTAAAAGTAAAAACTTACTAATAAATTTTAATTTATGCGTTTATTTTAAGGGTTGTTTCTTACTCAAGAGGAAATGGAAGTGATATACTGTATGGTGTTTTGACTCAGTAGAAAATAAATGAAAGTAAAGGTGTGCTCAAAGCAAACTATCACTATAAAATAAACTTCTTTTCATTTTTTCAAAATATGTATTGATGAACTGAATGCAACTATGAGAGAAAATAAGCCTATATTTTTGTAGTTTTCTGAGATAATATTTCTTAAACTGAAAGCAAACACTAATGCAAAAATCACAATGCAAAATATTAACTATGTTTTATTTTTCACTTTAAAAATTGCTCAAAAATCTACTATGCATCTATAATGCACTATGCTTGAGTAAATCTTGAAATTTATAAACTGTATAAAAACCACAAACTGAAGCAAACAGGCAGATAGGACCAAAAGACCAGCAAGAAAAGCAGGCTAGGAACCCTAGCTTGGGTGCAAACAATGACACAAAATCACTGCAGACTTAAAAAAGGCAAGTGCAAACCAGTAACTGACAAAAGCAGACTGGAAAGAATAGAGCCCAAGACCCTGATCACTGATCTAGACTAAGACACTTAAACCAACAACCCAAATAGGCCAGAATGCTCCAAGATGTAAACAGTAAATAAAACAAGTAAAAAGAACTCAAGGGCTTTCAACAAGCACTAAGATGTGATGACCTGAGGTATTCAAACCACTCTACAACATTCTTAAAGAAAGTCTTTTCAGAAAACAGGAATTATAACAGGAAAAAGAACAAGCAAACCTTTACTCAGAAATCCCAGTTTCCAGGAGTACTCGTGACTGTCTAGCAGTGGAACTCACGAATGACTCATGACTGTGCAGTATAAAAACCTGCAAATGCAACTTTATACTCGCGACTGTTCAGTGGAACAACCCGCAAATGGGTATAAAATTTTTCTCAAAAGCAAAGAAAAAACCCTAAGACTTCCAAACGTTCAAGTAAGCAAGATCCAGGACAAAAAACCATAAACAGACTCACAAGCAAAACTGGTCAGGATAACAGAAATGACCTACAACAGTCTAGGATTCCCCAGTGGAGTCGCCAGTTTTGTTGTAAGGGATTATGCACCTAATAATCGTAGGTCGGGGGTTACCAACATACTCAAACACTTGCAGACAATTGACTTGTAAAGTGCCGAATAGTAAATAGGAGGGTTAGAAGAATTTACTTGTTAAACGATGTTCGATCCTTGCTAGTCCTCTTCCAATCTGCTCCACTTCCAAAGTCTTCAAGGTTCACTCCTCTTTCACCTCTTCAGAGACAATCTTCCAGATACAGAGTAATTCATATATATATATTAGTAGGTTAGATAAATCAAATATGAAATACTAAAGCATAAACAATTATCAAACCAAGATATATGAGAGACATGTGGAAGAAGTAATCTCTTTATTATCAATAATGAGAAAGTTCAGAGTACAACCAAACGTCTGAGACAAGGACTCCTCTGTCACCAAAGTATTCTGAGTTTCACTGCTCCAAAGACTTCTGTGAACAATCCACCAGCATAACTTTGCTCCAAAGTGTAAGTCCATACAACCATCCCCAAGGCCTGTATTTATATGGGTGAAATAAGGCAGTTCTCGAAGGTTAGGGAGGTTATAGCAGTTAGGGAGATTAAGTAAAATGACTTAACTAAAATCCCATTAGCGCGTGTTTTTGTGTTTTAATATTTAGAGACACATTCGCGGGTCTGTAGTAGAGCAACCCACGAATGATTCATGACTCTGTATAAGCTCAACCGCGAATAAAAGGATTCGTGACTTGCTACGAAGAATACTCGCGAATGATGTGTGAGTTGTCAATGAAGAGAGTCGCGAATACATCTCAAAATGACAAAAATGGCAAAGTAACCAGCTGGGTGTATAGGAAATGTACTTCATCATAAGCCAAGGTATAGTGAATATGGGAAACCTCTATCCATAAGTGTCCTTTTGTGTGCCAACCTGAGGGATGTCAGCACTCGGACGGAGAGGTGCCATTCAGGTGTATAACACCTATTTTATTCCAACCACTTTCATTAAGAAAGGCTGCTGGTGGTTGAGGCAGTTATGATCTTTGGGAGTGGGGTGGCAGGATTGTCAGTCCTCACCCACATGCACACTCCACCCACTGTTGACTTCACTATGGCAGGAAAAACCTTCACGCACTCTCCAATTCGCGATCTCACGATTTCGCTGTTCATCTCCACGCATGAACCATCTTCTGTTTGCTGGTCTCACGCACAAGCTCTTGGAGGTTTGGTCTCACACAGACATTTTCTTCTCTCCACAATGGTGCTTAAGACTCATGCACGTCCAATTCCGCGTCCTCTCTGTGGTCTGTTCGTTCTCCACCATTGCCTGTTCGTTATTCCCTCACGCACAGGATTTTCCTGGTTTTACCACGTAGTTTTTCCTCTGCGGATTTGAGAATGGTGTGGCTCCGTCCTTTACTCACATGATGATTTGTGGGTTTGGCATTGTGGATGTTCATGCACCGGTTGGGAAACTGTAAATTCGTCCCCAGTATGGTCTACGTACGTTTTTCCCCAGCGGCTTCGATTGTGTAAAATGGACTGCTGTTTTTCCCATGTATGTTGGTAAGGTATGTTGATTACATTTCGGGACTGTTGTTCTTTCCCCATGTCCACTGATATGTTTGGGACTGTATAATCCACTTGGGATTTGTTTTCCCTATCAAGCTGTAACAACTGAATGATTGCATGAGTGCAATGGATGGTCTTCGGACTGTGTAAGGAGCAGGGATGGGGGCTTCATTTTGTTTGATAAACCTGGTGGCTGGAAACCACACAACCAGAGCTAGAGGGATGGCCTTCTTCTCCACCACCCTTGAATAGAACTGGAAGAAAATGCAGGGCCTAAGGGACTGTGTAGCAGAGAAGGGACTGATTCCTTGTGTTGGGTGTGAGTGGGTGTCTTATAGGTCAGGCTAGTTCTAGTGTAGGTGTTCTTAGCTCTGTAATGAGCTCACCAGCTTAGCAATTAGCCTTTCCCAACTCCTTGATGGCTTGATAAACCCAACTGTGTTGGATTGGCTGTGTTTTGTATATCCTTGGCTATGTGTAAGCTTGCTTGTTCCCTTATTCCTTGGAGAATCATGCCCAACTCATGGGTGGCAGCGTTGCTGAGAGATTAAGGAGCACGCTGGCCTATGGTTGGGTGGAACACTGCAGCGACGTAGCTGGTTCCGGAACGACTTCTTCATAAGATAAGTGATCTTGTCCATTTTAGTTCTGCAACCATGTTGACTGTTAATTATATGAAATGAACATGTTGAATGATTGCCTGTGTGAGTGCATGATTAATTTCGCTGTGCAAGATACATGATTGTAGCTGTGTATGTTGAATAATTGCACCCGTGCATGATAAATATTCATGTGTGTATATTCTAGTTTAAAGTTCTTGTTTAAGCATCCTGTTTCAGCAATTTTGTGCATGTACATGTTCATGGGCTCTTATCCCACATGGTTAACGCCATGGTGATCGCGTCCTCCTAGCCGGTCGGAGGCACGGGGACATGACAATCAGATATAAGTGCATAGCCATTATGATTTGACTGTCGGATGTGTTCATCTCACATGATCAGATATAAGTGTTGAGCCATTCTGACATGGTTGATTTGTCCATCCCATGGTCAGATATAAGTGCTGAGCCTTTCTGACATGGTTGATTTGTTTATCCCATGGTCAACTATAAGTGTCAATCCTTTCTTACATGGTTGGTATGTTCATCCCATGGTAAGATATAAGTGCTGAGACTTTTTTACATGGTTGATGTGTTCATCCGATGGTAAGATATAAGTGTTGAGCCTTTCTGACATGGTTGATGTGTTCATCCCATGGTCAGATGTGAGTGTTGGGCCTTTCTCAGATGGTTGATTTGTTCATCCCATGGTCAGATGTGAGTGCTAGGCGTGCCATTTTGACATGGTTTATGTGTTCATCACATGGTTAGATGTAACTTCTAGGTAGGCCTTTCTGACTGGGTCAGATATAAGTGGTGAAGAATATGAAGACCTACCAAGAGGCTAGGCCTACAACTAGCATGAAGAAAAGCTGAATTTGCATAAATTCATGTGACAAGTCACAATTGAGATAGCAGTAGTGATGATGACCCACTCATGATCCAGCAGTGATGATCCAGATCCAGTTATGATCCAGACTTGAATATGAAGATGGCTTGAAGATGAAGATGACTTGAATATACAGATGACTTGATGATGATCCAGATTGTACATAGAAGAATACTTGTGCTGATAAATTGTGTCAAGATAATACCTTCCTAGTTAAGAGGGAGTGTTGATGTGTTTGTAACTTCAGAATGTATTCACTTGTATATATTATGTATTGTACCTTGATGTTTATTTCAGGAAGTATCTGTAATGTAATTGAGTCATGTCATGCCTCGATGTTCCTATCAAGAGATTCAATAATGTAAACAAGTCATGTAAAGTCATAGAGTGTAACCCTCCTTATTGATCAAGGGTTAAAGTCCCTACAGTTGTGGGGCCCTAGGGTTAATAGACTCTCCGAGAGAATTCGGCCCTAGTGAGTTATTGTCAAGTCGAGAATTATTATAAATAGAGAGGGAGCCTCTTTATTTAACACACATTCACTCACACTTAGTTGTAGCACATAACTGATAGAGAAAGAAGAAGTCGAGACAAGAGAGAGAGAGAGACTACTGCTATCGGGAGATCATCTCACTGTTTAGGGTTTTACTTTTGGTACTGATTCTATCTCTGAGGAATTTGCAACGTTTTCTCCTTTATGGTTTCCTCCAGGAAAATATTTGTTGTCATTTTCTCTTGTGTTTGATTTTTGTGATTGTTATTCTATCAGATAAGATCCTAAGATCATATAGCTTAAATGTTAAAAATATAACAAATAAACTAACGAAAATGGGGAAAACCTGATGGGAACCACCACCCCCCTCTCAAAATAAGAAGGAATCAAGAAACAATGAATTAATCCTTTTACACCGAGAAAAGATATGATGAAAACAAATCTCTTTTATGTGAAGGACTTGGTAAAAATATCCGCAATCTACTCCTCTATAGGGAAGTAATGCAGTGTGATAGTCTTGTCATGCACTAGTTCTCAAATATAATGCATGTGAAACTCAATATGCTTTTTCCGCTGCTTCTGGACTGGATCACTACATATATTTATGGTACTCTGGTTTTCACAATAGATGTCCACTAAAGGTGAAGTGTGAATCTCAAATTTGTTCAAGATTTCATGCATCCAAAATGCATGAATAAATGCATTTACAACTCCCCTATACTTCGCTTCTGCTGAAGAGAGTGCAAGTGCTTCTTGTTTCTTACTGGACCAAAAAATTGGTCTAGACCCCAACATAAAGACTAATAATAAAGTGGATTTTCTATCATTCCCATATACATCCCAATATGAATATGTGAATCCAATGAGATCTAGCTATTCATCAGTTGTATAATGGATCCCATAATCTCTTGTAACCTGCACATAGTGCAAGATATGCTTTGCTTCCTTCCAGTGAAGCTCAGGTCGCTCTTTCATGTATATGTAAGAAAAAATCACAACATAGGATATATCTAGTCCTAAATGTATGAGGTATAGAAGTCTCCCAATGAGTTTTCTGAAAATAGTGTTGTCAACCAATGGAGTAGAACCACTTTCTTCTATCTTGATGCAAGATAGGGAGGGAAAATAGGCTACTTTACAGTCTTCGATGTGGAATATTTTAAGAAAATATGACGAGTATCTAGACTACGAGATCATGATTCCCAAAGTATTTTGACTTACTTTGAGATCAATGAACTTTATTAATAGTCCTATATAGGTCATAATGAATGCTTTATTCAAATATCACTTGATGCTTTTCAATCGAGCAACAGATCTTCTAGTAATCAGTAAGTCATCAACATATAGCACAATCAAGGATAATTTTTTGGGCAAAATTTATCCGAATGGGCTATTTTTCCATGTTTTTCTCCTTAAAAAAAATTCACCATTTTACATTTTTTGAAGCCCTGTTTCGCGCAATTTTGATGGGGTAAAAAAATTTCACCCTAAAAATCACCAAATTAATATATAAACAATATAAAATACTTGGAAGTTGAAATATTTTTTGAAAAATATTTCCAAACATTTTACAGTTGGCGTTCTAAGAATTGATAAGATTCGCCAACATTTATACACTTTGAAATAAGTATGGCTCCTTAAAATCATCCCTAAGCACAATAAATAGAAAGGACGCCTCTTTATTCTTCATGTAAACATTGTAGTCTAATTTGCATCTATTAAATATCTATGACATGAGAAAGGAATCCATTATGGAATACCATGCCCTTGGGCCTTGTTTGATCCCATAGAGTGATTTCCTCAATTTTCAAACTAAGGAAGAATCCTCAATGTATCCCTCAGGTTGTTTCATGTAGATCTCCTCTTCAAGGTGACCATGGAGGAAGGAAATATTTACATCTATGTGATGTACCTGCCACCTTTTTGAAGCTACAACTGACAAGACCAGTCTGATGTAGTTCGTTCTTGCTAATGGAGTGAATGGATTATTTTAGTCCAATCCTTGGAGCTGTGAGTATCCTTTTTCCACCAATCGATCCTTATACTTGGTTGTGGTTCCATTAGATTATATGTTGTTCTTATATAACCATTTTCACTGGACGAATTTCCTCCCTGGAGGCAAGGAGACAAGCTCCCAAGTTTTTTTTGTCTTGTAGTGAATCAAATTCCTCATCCATTGATGCTTTCCATATTCAATCATGGAAATCCTCTTTGAATGTTTCAGGATATGATCCCATCATCATGAAGCATATATTAGTGAGAAGTGAATTTGTGTGGGACAATACAGCATACTCATTCTGATACTGAGACCTCATTCTTCTTCTATCATCTGGATTCCCAGCAACATCCCTAGCTTCTTTAATAAGATTTTGGGTCCATTTAGGCTACTAATATGGAATAAATGTTGGAGATACATCTATATCCTCTTGAGAAGCAATATCAATATCATGTTGATCTTCCTCATCATACAAATATGAAATATTAGACAATAAATATGTATCCATAAATGGAAATAAAGGATATTTCATACCTTTATGTGCTTCGAATGGAAGTTGATTTGGAGGCATGGATTGGAACACCTTTCACTATAATCTTCCTATTCGATACATCTATGATCTTTATTGAGTCAGGGCCAAATACTAGTCACTTTGGTTAGCGAGTGTGAGTCATCTGATATACAAATAAAAAAATTGTTTCAAGAGAGGGAACATAGAGTAAATTTATGAAATCTCCATGCAATATTTTAATAGAACCTTTCCCTACTACTGGGATCTATGAGTTATCCCCCATATAAATGCTAGGTCCTCCTGAAAGATCCAGAGTGGTGAAGGATTCCTCGGAGGAATCCATGTGGCTGGATGCTACATAATTTATCAAGTAATAATTCGACTGAGTGAGGCCTTCCTTCAAGGAATGGTACCAATCATGATCTTCTATTGGTTGTCCAACATCAGACTTATTTTCTCCTTGTGGAAGGGAAATATTCTTATATTCAAGGAGTGTTGATAGTTGGTTGATGGTCTTCTTCATGCACTGGCTCTCTAGATGAAATCCTCTCATACGGTAGGGACACTTAGTATTCTAGCATTTATTCATTTTCTTGGAACCTGAGGCTCCATTGGAATATCTATGATTCTCCTTTGGCTTCGAATCGGTGTTTTTGGTCTCCTTCCATTTGTGCTTCCCTATTTCTTGTGCATTGTTTGATTCTGCTACTAAGAGTGCTTGATTATTGGAGGTTTGAATCACTCCCATTTGAACCAATTTATCTTTCTCTTGTATCAAGGACTTGGTAAAAGAATCTAGAGAAGGAATCTATTCTAAAATGGAACGTAGAGACAAAAATTGATCAATATGAGCCAATATTTCACAACACTGACAACACACGTTTCTCATCTTTCCCCTCTAATCCACATTGTTTGCATTGCAGTACTAGTGCCTTGTACTTTGTAAATAATTATTGAATAGTCTCAAAACTGCTTGGTTATAGTGCAATGAGCTCATTCTCCAAAATATTCACTCAAAGATCATATTTTTTTCTAAACAAAGATTCAATATTTTTCGAGCTTCCTTCAGAGTCTTTAGTCCCTCATGATGGAAAAAAATATCCCAAGATATGTGAATGCACATTAAGCCAAAGGCTTCATCGAGACGATTTAAAAACTTGTTCTTCTGAATGTACTATTGGGGCTCATCTTCTCTTCCCATTGTCATCCTAAACATGCCTTTGTTGCATAAGGCTACCTGCATATCTTCCCTCCAATCAATGTAACTGAAGGATGTAAGTATTGTAGGTACGAGAGCTGAAGAATTCTCCATTTTTATTTATGTTGATCAGTCAATTATTCAAGAAGCTACGTAGATACCTAAAAAACAACAGTACAAAACTAATTAAATTCAAAATCATATTTCAGTACAAGAATTTCCACCTCAACATGTGCACTTTCTCATATTTTCTTACACTTGCAACGACTTCTCTAGAAAAATCCAAAGTTAGAAAGGAAAACATTTTAGGAATTATGTGGAAAATCAGATTCTTTTGGTTCACAATGGAGGTCAGACAAGGTTTGTTACTAGCCTAAATAAGGCTTTGATTCCATGTTAAATTTGTGAACGATCGATCTACAAAAAAATATGAAATATGTAGGAAGGGATCTATGCAGTTGAATAATCAAAGAGAATGTACACTGAACAGGAAATTCATGCCACAAATTTTAGATAAATTGGACAAGAATTTCTTAGATAATCATAACATTAATCCTCATTCATTAATAAATAATACAATGATTATACAATAAATGGAATTCAAATATTGTGGATAGGATTCGGTCTACCAGCTCAAGTTGAATTAATAGATGACTCGGTGTGTCTAAATCAATGTTGGAGCTCACGAATCTAACTTCGGATGTCTAAATCAGACTACAATCAATTAACTGGTGAGGTAGGTGGTAAAAAGGCGCCACTCTCCCTTCATGTATGTAAAACTAGCGCTAGGATAATTGAAAGTGATCTAACTAATTGTAACTGGAGGTTAACTTAGCATAACTGCTTACCTACCACAACCAATTGATAGAGGTTGTCAGTGGCACTCATAATGGGATCCTATAACGTGGGGATTTCTCCCAAGGGAACATAAATGCATGCATGCACAAGCAATAAGTGGAAGACAATTGGTACCCAATTCGTTAACTTCCCCCCAAGACGTCTCTCAGAAGATTGATATTTTTCCCACATCCATGTGTGGATCTATGCAACAATATGTTCATTGATTATACAAACATGCATTGACTACATGTGAAGGAACCATTGGATGAATTCATTGACTTTATTAACTTAATCAAACATATAAATGTTATAATGAAAATTTAGGAAAATAAATGTATTACATTTTTTATTAAATTTAATTATTAAAAAAATGAATGTTTTTCCATTCCATTAAATATATAGGGAAAATGTGCATATTGACATATGAAATATCTATATATGTAAATTTACACCAACATTTTTCTTGAAAACTGAGTCATTACAAATTTCCAACAAAGCATCAATATTTTAATATAATAACCACCGAGAGCACTAATTACACCATATATTAATTATCATGAAAGAAACCAGGTATTTTGTTTTGATTCAACCTCTACAACTCTCTTCATTTGGGATCCCTTTTGTATTCGTAAAATCTTAGGTAATGCATGTCTAATTTTCCACTATTGAATATTTGTTTCCAAAAAGAATCCATGTCATAACTATAATGTAAGTAGGTGGTAACCAATGTTAGTAAATTAAATCTTTTAGATACTCTACATGATAAAAATAATGTAATCCACTATTCATCATTTATAAACGTTGAAATATGTGATCATTCAAATACACTTCAAGCAAGCATCATAAAGGAAGTGTCAAGCAAGAAGAAATCCTTAATTCGAAAAATTGGGTGCGCAAGTTTGAGGGCTTGCTAGATAAGGCAATCTAATATAAACTTTGAGTGCAATAATAAAAAAATGATAAACCTATAGAAAAAATAGATAAATTATAGATAACATTCAATGCACTTTCCATATTATTAAACGTACTTAAAAGTTGATATGACAACAATAAATAAATAAACTATTTTGATAACAAATGTACACAAAGAAATACAGAAATAAAACTTTTTTTCAGATTATGATCCTAAAGTAGACTTTGTGGTCAATAGATACATGATTCCTCACGTTTTTGTTGAATTTCAATACCAAGTAACTAGATTTCTATGGTAGTAGTATCAAATAAATCTTATATTAATATTATTATACTTGAGTTGTTAGCATGTAGGAATTACATAAAAGATACAATTTAGAATTTTAATCGATATAATTATTTAAAAGATGTTAGAATAGAAAATAAACTAATAGTAGTATATAATAATAAAAAGGTTGTGAAATGAATCCAATTATAAAAAACAAGAGCACTGATACGGAGTAGAGAGCTCTGAAAAACAATAAATTATAAGACTTGTTGAAATATATAGAGAAATACCTATTGCAAAAATGGTAGAGGTGTTGTATCTACTAAATTGACTGTTAATATTTGAAGAGTATTCAAAATATAGAATGATATAGATTTTTATATATTGTAATAACACATATAAACACTTAAAGCACATTACACAGATTCATTTTGAATAAAAAACGCCTTCTAGGTTTGGCCTTGTTAATCGTTGTCTCTGACCATAGTCGTGTCCCTATGAGAAGGAGCAGTGGTTTCATTATGTCTAGAGGAAAGTGAAGTAGCATGACTTAGATTTAGTTTCGAATATTGATCCTGCAACCAAATATTGAGATCTTACTCCAGTTACGCGTACCTGGTCACATATTCATTGATGAGCCCCTTGATTTCCTCAATAGCTTGATTTATCTCCAGTATTTGCTCCTGCTGATTCCCAAAAATGATAGAAATTACACAATGCAAAATCTTGAACTCCTCATGAAGGATTATCACATATCTTCTCAGGTATCATATACCACAATACAATTACCGTGTGTATTCCATCTCTATTTCTTATCCTAGGGATTCTGATAGTTGTAGATACTCCAACTTTGCGCCAACTTGAATAGCTCCCCCTATCTTTCCAGCAAACTATGACTCCATATTCCTTCTCACACCTATGATGGAAAGAGTTGGCTACCAAGCAAGAATATGAGATGGATATTCCAGACTTAACCTTAAACCTCTCTCACCAAACTACATTTCATTGTTGATTGGTGTGGGAACCAAGCTTCTTATATTTGCATGTGATGGATTTCCCATGAATGTTATATTTCCTAACTTTCCTCTCCATCTAACTATTATTGTGAGTCCTCTCCACATAGTACCATCATTTATCTCCCCTATCGGCAAGCCTCATGTCAAGGATTATAAGGATTGCATTCATGGAGGGTTGAGTGTTGACATGACCTCCTCCTTAAGTTCCATTCCCTTTTGCTTAAGGGTGGCTCATTTTCTTGTCAAACCATATGCTTTTATATTATTTTTCCTTAATACATGGTGATAGGTGGTTTAAAATGTTTGGGATATGCGGCTTATGTTAATAATGACTACTAAACTAATGTGTTTATCGGAATCATTTTCATAACAGACGTAACTGGAAATAGTTTTACTCATGCAACTTATTTCAAGAAGTATATAGTGCATGGTCGGGATACGTAATGAAATGGTACTTAGAGAGGCTGAATTCCCATCATGTACTATCTTGTTCTTGATTAAAGAGATTCAATATTGTTCCTATGTTGATGTTTCCCCTTATGAGGTTTTTACCACATTAAAATACCTGTGTATAATGGTGTTTCTTCTCAGATCTTGTCTCTGAATTTGTAACAAGTGGTATGAGAGCGAGGTGAGCGAAGAGAGAGATCGATGGGAGATAAATCATATGGATTTGAAGACACTCATGTGAAGTGGAGTTGATGTTGTTGCTTGGAATCTAGAGGAACATGTAGAGGTAATATTTCAACCCTTAAAAGGGTGTCATGGAGAGGATGCACTTGCATCTATCTATGTCTTCAATTTGACACCATAGTAAAGAGGAACCATGTCTAGAGGGATTAGTATGGATGCATAAAGAGGAGAGATATCGACTATTGAAGGATCCATCGTGGAGAGGAGTACGTTGGTTAGAGCATGGAGTGGACCACTGGTGAATTTCTCGTTGCTGCTACTAAGGGTCACATACTACACATGTAGAGGAGTCATGGAGAAGAATTCATTGGGTCATCACTTGAATAAAGGAAAGGGACTGTGAATTACTTTTCCTACGAAAACATGAAGAGTGTAGCTCATGGAGTATTCGTTGCAGTTAGCTTCCTGTCTACAAAGGAAGAGAGGTTGGAGGACCGCACGGAGAGGCCCACGTGTGGAAAATAAGAGATACAACCTGCTACTACCTGGACATAGGAAATGGAAAGGGGCTATAAAGATATAGAGTTCCTGGGAAACTACTCATCCTCGCTACTGCTCGGTCATGAAGAAACCATCCTCCATTGCATTTTATTTCTACAGAGGACACATGGAGGTAAATTCTTCCTGGTTTGGTGATATATATATATATATATATATATATTTAAAAACATCACAATTTTTTCACAACAATGTTTGGCACAACGTTTGAAATTGAAAAATTTAATGGTAAAAATAATTTTGAATTATAGAAATTAAAGATGTGAGATATGTTAATGAATCCGGGGTTATGGAAAACCTTAGATGGCAAGAGAAAGATACCTCTAACTATTAAAGATAATGAATGGGAGGATTTAGATGCTAGATCGCTTAGCACAATTCGATTATATCTTACGGATGATCTGTTGTTTAACATTGGTTGAGAAAATTCATCAACAAGCATATGGAGCAAGTTAAAAAGTATGTATATGACCAAATATTTAACAAACAGAATTTACTTGAAGCGATAATTGTACGGTATGAGAATGAAATAAGGTACGAAGATAGATGATCACTTAAATATATTTAATACTCTTATTTTCTAGTTGAATAGTATTGATGTTAAAATTGAATATGAAGATAAAGCAATCAATATTTTATGTACTTTACCTGAATCTTAGGGTCAAGTTGTTTCTTCCATTAGCCTTAGTACAACTGATACCTCATAATTTGACAATGTAGTTGGAGCATTATTGTATGAGGAATTAAGGAAGAAATCTAGTCTTGAAGCCTCTTCTCTAGAAGCTTTGGTTGTTAGAGGTCATTCCAAAGACTAAGGAGAAAAGTCAAGAGGTACTTCTAGGTCTAGATCCAAGGGCAGAAAGAGAAAATTAAAATGTTGGTATTGTAACAAGACTGGTCATCTCAAGAAGGATTGTTGGAAAAGAGAAGAACCCAAGAAATATGACTCCAAATCAGAGGAAAATTCAGTTAAATATGATTCAGCTATGACTGATGTGGTTTTGTCCATTTGTAATGTTTCTGAATATAATGAATAATGGATATTAGATTCTTGTGCTTCACACCATATATGTCCTAATAAATATATATTTTTTCTTCATATAAAACAATTAATGATGGAATAGTTCTTTTAGGACATAATCATTCATTTAAGCCTGTTGGGATTGGAAGTGTTAAAATTAAAATGTTTGATGGAGTTATAAGAACACTTACATATGTTAAACATGTGACTGAAGTAAAGAAAAAAACAATTTTGTTGGGAGCTTGTGGTCATAAGTTTACAGGTTTAAGTGGAATTCTAAAAGTATCTAAGGGTGCTTTAGTGGTAATGAAGGCACAAAAAACTAGAAACCTTTACAAAATGGTTGGAAGAACTTAAGTTAAAGATATAGAGTTAATGTCTGAAGAGGAGTCATGATCCACTCAATTATGACATCAACATCTTGGTCATATGAGTGAAAGAGGACTACAAGTATTAATGAATCATAAAATGGTTCAAAACATGAAAACTCTAAATTTGTTGTTTTGTAGAGATTCTATATTTGGAAAGTAGTGTAGACAAAAATTCAAAGAAGGTAGTCATATTACTAAAGGTGTTCTAGAGTACATTCATTCTGATTTGTGGGGTTCTTCTCCTACCATTTCCTATCAGGGAGAAGCATATTATGTTTTTTTTTCTAAATGATTTTCAAGTAAATTTTGGGTCTATGTCTTAAAAAGAAAAACTGATGTATTTAACACTTATAAACAATTTAGAGTTATGGTGGAAAAAATAACTAGAAGGACAATGAAGTGTTGAAAGATGGATAATGGGGGTGGGTTTACCTATTTATAGTTTGAGAAGTATTTCAAATAAGTAGGGATCATAATACATAAAAAATATATATACACTCCTCAGCAAAATGGCATTGTAGAGAGCATGAATATTACTCTTCTAGAGAGAGCAAGGAGCATGCTCAGTAATGCTAGTTTGGGGCAAGAGTTGCGGGAATAAGAAATTTCTATTGTTGGTTATCTAATAAATAGATCACCATCAATGGAAATAAATTGCAAAATTATGGAATATGTATGGACTGGTTATCCTTGTGATTATTAGAATTTGAAATTTTTGTTGTTGTGAAGCCTATGCACTTACTCCTAAAAATCATTGTTCTAAGTTAGACCCTCTATCAAAGAAGTACATTTTTGTTGGATATGATGCTATAACAAAAAGATATAGATTGTGGGATCCTACTTCCTACAATATCATCATTAGAATATGTGTAGATTTTATGAATATTCTCTGTTCAAATCCGTAAATATAAGCGTTGATGTGGAATAGGAACATGTACTATCAAAACAACTAGTTCAGTTGGAGAACCAAACTTCTCATGACTCAAAGAAGCAGGAAGAATATTTTGGTGAGAGAGAAGTCATAGAAGATGAAAAAATTCAAGAAAATGTATAAACCCCACATCAACAAGGGAGAGAAATCCTCCTAATAGGTATACCGATTTTGTTTCGTCTGTTTCATTTACTGATGATGGAGAACGTTCTTGTTTTCAGCATTCCATTGATTGTGTTGACAATGTTAAGTGGAAGATGGAAATGAAATAAAAAATGGATTCTCTGGATAAAAACAAGACATAGGATTTGATTGAACTCCCCAAATATAGAAAAAATATTGGGTGTAAGTGGTCTTCAAGTTGAACAGATGTGTTGATGGTAAGGTTGAGAGATACAAATCCAGATTGGTCGCAAAAGGGTATTCTCATATGGAAGGTATTGACTTGCTGAATTATTGTAACTTCAAAGGATATTATAAATGTATTTTTCTAATTTACCCCAAGGGAGATGTTATATTCCTCCATTAAGATGTTATTATTGTAATTGGTCATCATAGTGTCATGAGGTAAATCCTCCATTGTAAGTCAGGTCAATGGTACCCCGATGAATAATATATAATACTTTTTTGAGTCTTACTAGGTGAAGTCCACCTAGTCAGTTTAGTGGGGCCGACTTGTTAGAGTAAAATTCAAGTGACTTAAAGTTATAAATATAGGAGTTGTGTTCCTTATAATAACACATAATCACTCGCTTGTGTAGCGCATAGGAGAGAGAGAAAGAGAGAGAGAGAGAGAGACCAGCAAGGAGGAGAATACCTATTTTGGGATTTTATCTTATACGTCTTATACAAAGGAATTTTTGTTGGGTTTTCTTCCCCTTGATGGTTTCCAAGGATAAATACTGTGTCTATGTTGTGATTGTGTTTCTTTCAGTGATTCTGCACATGCTACTATTATGAATTTGGATTAAAAAATAATGATATCTATCTAAGAATATGAAATCTTAACATCACTATCATGAGATTTTTTTCACGAGTTTTCAATCTTGTATATATTCATATTGTGTTAGAACTACTTGCATTGCTTGATTTGGAGTTAGAGGAACTAGATGTTAAAAAAACTTTCTTACATGGATATTTATGAGATTTATATGGAAAAGCCATAAGGTTTTGTGCAACATCATAAAGGAATAATAATTTGCAAGCTCAAGAAATCACTATATGTCCTGAAACAGCCGCCTAGGAAATGGTACAAGAAGTTTGAGTCTTTCATGGTGATCCAAGGTTATAATAGAAGTGAATATGATCATTATTTATACTTCAAAAGGTTAAATGACATATTCATTATCTTAGTATTGTATGTTGATGATATTCTTATTGTGAGTAAAAGCATGGTCAAGATTAACATGTTGAAGATTGAGATGGCTAGGAATTTTGATATGAAGGATCTTGGAGCTACAAAACAAATATTGGGTATTGAAATACACAGAGACAGAAGAAATGGTAAGCTTAGTTTTTCACTAAAGAAGTATGTTGAGAAAATTATTGTAAGAATTAAAATGGATAACGCAAAGCATGTGAATGTTCCTTTGGGTTCCCATTTTAATCTTTCTTCAGGTTTGTGTCCTAGTAGTGTTGAAGAAAATGATTATATGTCTTATGTAACATATTCCAATGCAATATGATGTTTAATGTATGCAATGGTGTGTACTAGGATTAATATTTCACATGCAGTAGGCATTGTTAGTAGATACATGGAAAATATGGGAAAAGAACATTGGAATGCAATGAAATGGATTCTTTGGTACCTAAGAGGCACAAATGACTATTGTATCACAGTTAATAGTAATAGTGATTATGTATGTGATTTTGTTGATTTCGATTTCACAAGAGATTTGGACAAGAAAAGGTCTACTTCAGGTTAAGTATTTACTCTTGCAAGTGAAGCTATAAGTTGGATTTCAAAGCTTTAGGAAATAGTTTCTTTATCCACTACAGAGGATGAATAAATTGCTGCCTCACATGCTTGCAAATACGCGATTTGACTGAGAGGTCTACTTAGAGAAATTGGAAGGTTGCAGAATAGTGTTCCTATCTTCTGTGACAGTCAAATTTCTATACATTTGGATGCAAATCCTATTTATCATAGTAAGACTAAAATATTGATGCAAAGTATCATTTTTTAAGACAAACCATTAGTGAAGTTGGAGTATATCTGAAAAATGCTTATACTCAAGAAAATTGTGCAGATATGTTTACAAAACCATTATTGTTAGATAAGTTATGGAGGTGTGTAGTTTCTCTTGGTTTGAAAAAATATGAATAGTCTTGGGAAAAGTATTAGACAAAATTGTTGTAAAAGTGGAGATTGCTAATAATGAAAACTAAACTAATGTGTTTAAAGGAATTTTTTTTCAGAATAGGCATAACTTGTAGTTGTTTTACTCATGTATCTTATTTCATGAAGTATATAGTGCATGGTTGGGATACATAATGAAATGGTATCCACAAAGTTTGAAGTCTTGTCATGCAATTTATTGTTCTTGATTGATGAGATTCAATAATTTTCCTGTGTGGATGTTTCCTCTTATGGGGTTTTTACCACATTAAAATCCATGTCTATGATGGTGTTTCTAGTTAGATCTTGTCTTTGAATTTGCAACATACTGTTCATCCCAAAAGTTGTTTTAGGGACAAAAAGTCTTGTATAACACCTAGATGCATTGCACTGATGATCTGTATTGAGTCCTTGAATTCTTTCACCATTGTAACTCATGTTTTCTTGATGAGACGAAGTCCTAAAAAGAGTCTTGGGGATTAAACCAATTTATTGGGCTCCTTTCCAATTTCCCATGCATAATTTTTTTATTTTTCTCCATCAGGGCTATTGATGATCCCCCTCCACCACACTTTCCACCCCTCGAAATAATGGAAATTGAAACTAATAAATAATTTGAATTTATACATATTGTTAAGTGTATAGCTACACAAAGATCCATTATTAGTATAGAATAGGGTGAAGAAATGAAATGTATTATTAAATTTGAACAGAGAAATAAAAACATAATTACGCCTTTAAACCAATGATAAAGTAATCTTGGTTAGAACTACTTCGACAACAAGAAAACATTTTATTAATTATATTATTTTATAACAATTAAAAAATATAATAAAAGTTGGCGATGATAATGAACATGTGGTAGACCTAAAAATATTATGTTAATCTATTGATGGAAATACTTCTTGATGACTACGTTTAGGCCATTAAAAAAGCATGACCAAAGGATAACTATTATAATTCCAAAATTTAATAATTTTTAAAAATATTTAAGTAAGAAAATATATGAGAAATACCTGAAGAAGTTACATATCCTCTGTTACAATTTCTGATCTTCAAGAAAAAATCTCTTTCATAAGTTCGATCCACCATAAACCTACATAGAAACAAACAAGCAAACTTCTTCAAAGCTTTTCAAACCTCAATAAATTTAATTAAATTATTGTAAAATAGTAGCTAATTCTAAATAATTACTTTCAAGAACAATAATCCCACATCCAACATACTAATTCATGAGAACATAAATAAATACAATTTGGGGGAGAGAGAAAGAATAAGTATATTCATGTTATTAATAAAAGATAAATACAAGTTAGTTATAACAAAATCTTGTTGAGGCATTTTCTTCACTAAATTCTAGATTCCTCTAGCTTGGATTACTCATGGACAACTTCTCTACTCCAACTCCTTGATTATGAAAGGGTGGAATAATTCAAGAGAATTAAGATCCCAACTTAGTATCAAAGAGGAATAAATCCATAAGCCATGGATTGTAATGGGGGGATGAACGTATAAATCATAGGAAGTCACTTCTTAATCCTCCACCATAAGGGATTTTGATAGTTAGTCCCCTTTCTCCAAAAAAAAGTCTCTCTTTAAATACTCTTGAGAGTTGGTTCAAATAGTTTTTATATGTTTTTAACTATGTCTAGGTGCACAAACCTCAATAATCTCACTCAAGAGTGCAGTTTTAATGCACATTAATTGTTTTTTTACACTTTTTGGAAAACCCTCTTGACTTTATTTAAGAAAAGGTGTGGGGCCATATGCGTTTATTTAGGGAAAGGTGTGGGGATTCGTAAGCTTAGAGGTACCAAGAAAATATGTGTAGGACCATATACTAAACTAGAGTAATCTAAATTACTACAACAAACTTAAATGTGATAAATGAAATAATCAAGTGAAAATAGCCCAATACCTTGGGAGGAAACCCATCACTGGGAGGCCATATCTTATGAGTTAGATATTTAATCCTTTCGTTGGTAAGTGAAGCTACAAGAATTTAAAGTGCCAGAAACCAAAGAAATAAAAATAAAGTGAAGGAAATAAAAGTGCAAGAACTAAAACAAAATTAAGGTACAAGAAATAAAACTAAATGGAGAAAACTATAAGGAAATCAAATAAAAGTAACACTACACAAAAAAAAATAAAAAAATGAAAACAAACTAGACAATAAAGAAATTCAAAACAAGCTTGAAATCAAAATAAAAAACCTCCCTTCAATAGTTTCTAAAAATCTACAAACATGCAATGGAAAACACCCATAGAATATTTACAATGTAAGTATTGTAGAACTTAGAATTAAAATTATAGTCACAATTAATGGAATAATTAAATGTACTAAATATGAATTCCACCTTTTATATATTGGATATGTTTATAAGGTATTAAAAGGTAGATTATTATTTTTTAAAGGTTAAAGAATTTTAATTTTTATTGTGGTTATGTTAGAAAACAGGATCGCAGAGCAATAACAACAAACAATAAACAAGATGCAAATACTGAAACACTTTACAAGAGAGACAAAGATATAATGTGGTTCACCCAAGATGGGCTACGTCCACATAGAAATCACTAGTACTTTATTACTATACCGTCCAACAAAATGATGGGATACAACCTAGAGAAACCCTGTTGCACTTCCTCTTCACACTCTCATAGTCTCTCTCTCTCTCACACACACACACACAATAACAGAGATTGATTTTACAATGCTACAATGCAATACACATCTGTATTATAATGTATTCCTTTTATAAAGGGAATTCCATGGGAAAATACAATGGTGTATCCAAAACCATGGGCCCACAAAACACCCATTATTAACCAAGTCATGACTATGAAATTACAAGATTTTACAAGGCATTTTTTCCTAAATTTTCATTACACCAATCAAGTACACAACACTACATTACAAGGATTCATGAACTACATCAATACTTAAAACAAATGTACTCCACTTGGTTAACTAACATATAAATGAAAACTATCAAATTCCCATGCATCCCCAATCAATATTCAATTTTTTGAACAAAAATCCAAGATACCACATGCCAACTAGGGCTTGAATTCCTCGTCCATGATGCATATCCCATGTAGGGAAATTTCTAACCAAGGGATCCTTCCATGTGGTCACAATTAAGGGCATACACAATCCAAACAAGATATCTCCAACATCTAAGGGAACAAATCCACGATAACACCATCCTAAGATCCAAAATCCACTAAGAAATCTATATCGGATGTGCATATCCATGACATGCCATCTCCATGCTACAATCCATTTTGAACCGTATAGGGTGTTGGAAAGGGGTTGGAGGTAAGTGAGTTGTACAACATCTAGGATTTTGGGCATACTCACGCGACGCCACGCAAGGCAAAGATAGTGCGATAGGTGGAAAATAGTCCACTTTTTATATTTTTGTGTCATTTTTTGTACTCATTACTCATTTCTTTGAAATATTGGTCCTTAGTGGTGAAATTAGTTAGAATCTTGTTAGAAATGGACCTTGAATGTAAAGGCATAAGCCTATAAATAGAACAATTATGCATGTAAGGATATAACGATACATAGATAGTGATACAAAGAGAGTGAGATAGGGAGAAAGAGTGAATAATCGATGTAATACTAGACACATTGATACTGGATCGGTGTCTATTTTGATCTATGATTTGTTTTATGGACTTAATACAATGTGATGTGGATTGATATGAGCTCTTGTTTCCTCTTTTGTTTTCTTGTTTTACACTACTGTGATTCTGATGCTGAATGATGAATAGATTTGCATATGAATGAATGATGTGATGCTTTTTGCTTATGATTACTATCTTCTTTTAGATCTATTTTCCACACTAGTAGATTTCCTAAAATGGTGAATGAATAATATGACATGATGAATGGTTTTGTTTCTGAGCAAGCAAGTAGATTAGATATGGAAATTAATTTGATGAATGTCTGATGCCCCAACCCTCCTTTATACCATAGAAACTTGGTTCCGACAGATCTCCCTTGAACATCTCGGGTGAGACCTCATCCACTCTGTAGGTGTTGCTCGACAAGGTAAACCTGTCTAGGCCGATTCTCAGGGACATCGTGGAGTGTTGAGCATTGAGAGAGTGGAACCCCTGTCGACTGGGTTTTGTTTATTGGGATCACAACAAGAACTTGTTTCATTGTGAGGACCTTGTTGCGACTGAGAGGAGGGAATGTGGCTTTCAAAAAATGGTTACCCAACAATGGATGTGGCATCCGATGTGACCAGAACTTCAAGATTGGTTTAATCATAAGTTGAGAGAATTTGTTGAAGTAGAAAATCAGAACCCTGTGTTGACAACAAATAAGTGGTTAGCAAGGTATATCCACGATGGTCCAAATGAATATTATTTCAGAGAGTTTCCTATCATATTGTACGAGTGGCTGGAGAGATTCACATACAAGAAGACGAACTTTGAAGGAGGATAATCGACATCTTGTACCCATGAAATGAACCCAGAACTATAGGAGATTGACAATAGAGAATTGTGTGCCGTTGAGGTCTAGTTGGATAGCTTAATAGAGGGATATATCACCAAGTTCACTATTGACACCAAAAAAGCTTACAACGAAGAAGAAAGGGAGTTTTCTAATGGACCCAGAGGTAGGTTCTTACTATCGCTTCCATTCTCAATTAAAATGTTGGTCTATGAAAAGGGTATACTCAAGATGCATATAGAGTAGTAACACCCTGGTGTGCAGAGGTTGTGGATACCACGACCAAGAGGTCAGATGAATGAGAAGGTAAGGGGTAGATGGGTGCAAGTTTCAATGAGGTTGTGAGGGAATCTGAGGAAGAAAGTGGTTGTGCAAGGGGAGGAGAAAGGTTTCTACTAGAGAAGAGGCAGAGGATAGGGGAAGGTCCTGCTGGGATTGGAACGCAAGACTACGAAGGACAACCACACAGGAAGAAGCAACCCTATAGTGACGATGAGGACAACAAGGACCAGGCTACGCTCAAATGATGGTAAGATCGAAACCCAATAGAAACATACCCATGCCTCCACACACTACTCCAAAATTAGGAAGAGCTCTAAGTCCCATGTTGAATTTCGCGATGTGCCAGAAACAGTCTAGTAGAAGATCAACATTTGTTGGAAGGTGGACCAGGATTGCGGGAAACAATATGAAGCTATCCTTGTTCCATGGAAACAGGATCGATGATCCCAAGTAGTATTGGTTTTTATGTGAAGCAGTGTGGACTATTAGATTGATCACTAATGATGATGTAAAGAAAGGGAAGTTAGCGACCAATCTGAGATGTCGCATGCTTGATTGGTTTATGAAGTTTATCCAAGTTCCTAAGGGGGCTTTGATGAAGACGTTGGATGAGATTTGGACAGGAATAATCGAGGAATTTAGGAAACCAAAGTTGGAAGCACAATACATTATGGAGATCAAGGAAATCAAGAAATTTCCTAACGAGACCATTTGGGACTTCGATCAGAGGTTCAAAAAACTAATGGCCAGAGACAGGTTTTTCATGAGTGATTTCCAACATAAAGAATGGTTTATTGGAGCGTTGGCTTCTCATATTCGACAACCACTGATGTAGAAAAAGATAACAATGCAGTCGAAGCTCTGGAGATTGTGATAAAGCTAGAAGCATCACCTATCAGGGAGAGTGCAATCAGGATGAATCAAATTTAGGCACAGTGAGCAAACCTCATACTCCAGCTACAGGATATCAAGAAAGGTAAGGAGCACCTCACAGATCTTTGTTGTACTTGGTGTCACATAGATGGACACACCAAATATGCTTTCCCTGACTTTAGAAACAATCTGTTATCTAGAGCTATGAACTTGTTCAGTAGTGGTGGGATTCCATGGTGTCGCATATGCCAAGTTTATGGACATCGACACGAGGAATGTAGCTATATGCAAAAGATGGTGTCGAAACCTTCCAATTTATATTGTTCATTATGTCGATCACTCGGGCATACGATCTACTTCATGACAAAACATATGATTCGTATTTTGTGAAGGGCGAGGGTCACCGCGTAGTACAACAACAGAAACCATAGCCTCAAATGGTTAGTTCTCAACCACAGACATAGTACACACCACCGCTGCCAATGCAGGTTTTTCCACTACAGCCACATCCATAGTTTGCACCACAGCCGGAGTTCATCGAGAAACAACCATACAATCAAATACCGATGGCCTAAGTGCAGCCACAATATGTTCAAGGGGCACACTTTGTTCAGCAATAACTGAATCCCCCACTACAACAGACAACTTAGCTGCAGTACCCACAACAAGGAGGATTTTGAGGCAAAGGAGGAGGATTTGGATGAGGATGGGGACGAGGTCACGCATCCGTCTAGTGTTATAATTATGGATTATTGAGGAATTATCAAAGATACTTCCCACACTTGCAGTGATTATGTATGTTTTGTGTAGCGATTGATCATACCATGTGTTATCCCTAAAGTTGAACCTAGACTACAGGGGTTCAAGCTTAAAGAAACATTTTTCAAAAATATAATTCAATGAAATCAAGATGAAAATTGGGTGGGTATGTAATCAAATATATAAGAAAATCACATAATCATTAAATATCTGTACAACATAAAACATAATACAAAATTCAATATAAAAGGAACTACGAGCACGAATTTACGAAATGAGACTGAATCTGTCATTAAAAGTTTAAAAGATAAATGTATTTCACCATAAGAATCATGTAATGGGATTCAATTGACCATATATAGGATAAATCACAAAAAATACAATTCATAAGATACAAATTCAACTCATAATCATAATCATATCAAAGCAGAACCTGTATTGAAGATGCAGAGCATCTCATGTCATACAACATATCATAAAAATTGGATTTCCATAACTCCAATTGCCACCCCTTTCCAATATAGCTATTATCCTTATATACAAAAGATATGAGCTTCTAAGATAGTTTATCAGATCCTACATCTATGGATCGAGTTCTTCCAAAAATAGAAAGGTCGATCTTCTTCAAACGGTTTTTAATAAAAGTGTAAATAAAACAAACATCTGTCAAAACCTAATTTTTTTTCAAAAGTCAACATGTATGAGCTGGTGGAGGATGAACACCCAGCCACGGATTCAGTGGTAACAAACTTGGTACATTTTGAAACGAATGTCCAGAGGAGAGCCTCGTGGAGATGGCGCACTTGTTATTGTCTTTGTAGCTAAGGAAATATTATCATATTTTCTCTTCACTCCAGACATGGTGCCAGAACTTCCAGAATTGCAGTCTGTAACAAACAGACTATCTTCTTCATTGATGAACATCCACTCGTCAAGTTCCCCTCTGTCATATATTGCATCTTCATAATTCGTTTCTAGGATTTCTTTGCTTGATGCAACTGGTCTCTCTTCCATAAGACCATCAAAATAGGAGAAGGCATCTGTGTCAATATCCTTTAAATCTTCTACTTGGCATTCTGAAGCTGGACGTGGGATTTTCTTCAAAATGTCAACAATTAAGTTGTTGGCCATTTTAATTGTTTCTAGCAAATCAACTTCTGAGGCATGAAATATATTTCATAATGATGATATAAGATCAATCCCCTTTCCGCTTTTCCTAACAAAGCGTGTGGTATCATCAAGAGAAAACTTTATGTGATGTCTGGGAATATGCAAAATCAGAATAGCCAAAATTGACACCAATCCATTTGTGCAAGTAACCATGTCTTTAAATCAGCTAAAATCATGGATTCTGACTGCCAAGAACAGTATCGAACCAAATTGGAGATAGTTTGACAAAGGCCCAGAGCCATTTGCTACCACTGACAAACTCTTATCTTGATGGTCATTCCCTGACAAAAAGAAGCCCTGGTATGCACGTTTAAAGTGCCTGCATAAACAAGTCAGGTGAATAAAATTGGCCTGAATATCTTTTGCCTGAAGTTTTTTCTCCCAATCATTGCCATAAAGTTTGCTCAAAATAGAGTCTGCCTTTAAGAAAAATGGTGGCATTCTCTCAAATCAATGGAAAGTCGAGAGGGCGCTCTGTTATCACTAGCAACAGCCTAGATCTCTTTTGTATGTAGATTCCTTAGGTTTTTTTTGCCAGTTCAATTTCGGTTACACTGGGTCTAGGGAGAATACAATTGTCCCTACACATGGCCTTGTAGTTATTTACCCCATCCTCAAGTGCTTTCTAAGGGTATAACCTTCAACCCTAACAACTTGTGAGATATTTCAAAGCACACCTTGTGTTCTATAAATGAAAAAATTTCTGCTCAATTGGCTTTTCTTCAGCATGAGTGCCATCATAAGTTATTATCCATCTGATCTCGGTATCGAAATTGAAACCTGAGTGATCACTTTGACATCTGGATGCTGCCCAAAACTGAAATTTTGTTGGAGCAAATCTAATGACAACATCTGGCTTTGTCTGGGGATCGCATGCTCCCTGTGAGCTGCCAAGAACAGGTAGAAAAGTGCCTTTCCATTTGATTGGGCTGGAGTCTTCATCACAAATCTCTGCTACTTAAAAAAAACTTAAAAACACACTACTGGCTAAATCTTTAAACTATTCTGCAAATTGAAATAATCCTCTCACAACAATCTAATCACACTGTACAAACTTAAGGAAATGGTTGAAGCATCAAGCTTATTTATTTACAGCTCCCATTCTAATCAACACTTTCTTTTGATTAGGTAAAATCATGCTTCCAATGAAGCCATACAAATATTTGACTAACTGGTAAAACTTCTGATCTGGAGATGATGAATAAAGGAGCCNAGGAAAAAGACAACCTCCATTTGACAAAAACAATCTGACATTTGAGCTGTTCAAAGACTCCAAATAATCAACAAATGGATCAATGAATCTATAAGGAAATACCTCCTATTGAGGATCAAAATATCTCTGTATATCCTCTTCCTCATAATGGCTGCCACTTTCAACTACCTGCAAATCTAAACATGGATGCAAATTGATTTTTTTGCTAATCATAGGTTGTTTGATATTTTCTGCAAATCCAGCTTGAAACATGATGAATGCAGGCCTACTGGATTGCAAATATGGCTGCTCAATGTTTTCTATGGATTTGGGATAATTGATTTTCACACAATGTTGTTCCTTATCAAAATTTGATTCATAGTTGTTATACATCCGTTGACTGCTCCTCAAATCAACAAAAGGTGATGTAGGGATCTTCTCTTTTTCATTTGAATACTCATCATAGATTGGCATATCGTTAGAGTGAATCGGTTGATGCTGATACCGATCTAGAACTTCAATGTCTTCATCATAAAATGGGGCATTCTGATCGATTTCTAAAGATAAATATTTATGTTCTATGATGCTATCATCAACTTTCATGTCATAATTTTGAAATGTTTCTTGTTGTAAAACAGAATTAGAGGAAGATAATAGATCTTCTTCTATCTTCATAGCATAACCACCAGCTTCATCTTTACTATTGGAAGAATCTGCTACTAAACCTTGGATATATAATGCATATCCCCTACAACAATGCTCAAAAAGGCACTCAGCTCGGTAAATCCTCTTACAATATGAATAAAAGTCATCATGAAAATCTTTCAAAGAGGAAATACTAGAAGCAGGAAGAGTTTTGTACCATTGCCTTACACAACCCTCTAATGAATACATAAACATTTTCATCAATACATCTTCATGATGTATACTCAACTGATCCATGTATTGATGAAATTTAATTAGATGATGTGCCGGATTTTCTTCTTCCTTTTTTCAGAATTGCGGAAGAAAATCTCCCCATTCATCAATGATAGGTACTATATTTGGAAAGCAAGGAACATTTGAGAAATTGAGCGGAGCAAATATCTATGCCAACATAGTTTCAAAACGCTTTGACATCTTGTAAAATCGCCTCTGGCTTCTTCAAAGATGGAGTTGCTCGGTGAATAAATCTGTAGTCAAACTAGTGTCCTGCTCCTATCCACTTTTAAGAGCTAGATCTAGTCGTTGTCATTCTTTCTCGGGGAAGATATCCTTTCGTTTCTCTATCCCTGGCAATGACGCCAGACGATGTTATCCCTAAAGTTGAACCTAGACTATAGGGGTTCAAGCTTAAAGAAATCTTTTTCAAAAATATAATTCAATGAAATCAAGATGAAAATTGGGCTGGTATGTAATCAAAGATATAATAAAATCACATAATCATTAAATATCTGTACAACATAAAACATAATACAAAATTCAATATCAAAGGAACTACGATCACAGATTTATGAAATGAGATTGACTTTGTCATTAAAAGTTTAAAAAATAACTGTATTTCACCATAAGAATCATATAATGGGATTCAATTGACCATATACAGGACAAATCACAAAAAATACAATTCATGAGATACAAAGTCAACTCATAATCATAATCATATCAAAGCATAACCTGTATTGAAGATGCAGAGCATCTCATGTCATACAACATATCATCAAAATTGGATTTCCATAACTCCAATTGCCACCCCTTTCCAATCTAGCTACTATCCTTATATACAAAACATATGAGCTTCTAAGATAGTTTATTAGATCCTACATCTATGGATCGAGTTCCCAAAATAGAAAGGTCGATCTTCTTCAAACAGTTTTTAATACAAGTGTAAATAAAACAGACATCTGTCAAAACCTAATTTTTTTTCAAAAGTCAACATGTATGAGCTGGTGGAGGATGAACACCCAGCCACGGATTCAGTGGTAACAAACTTGGTACATTTTGAAACGAATGTCCAGAGGAGAGCCTCGTGGAGATGGTGCACTTGTTATTGTCTTTGTAGGTGAGGAAATATTATTATATTTTCTCTTCACTCCAAAAACGGTGCCAGAGCCTCCAGAATTGCAGTCTGTAACAAATAGACTATCTTCTTCATTGATGAACATCCACTCGTCAAGTTCCCCTCTATCATATATTGCATCTTCATAATCCATTTCTAGGATTTCAATGCTTGATGCAACTGATATCTCTTCCATAAGACCATCAAAATAGGAGAAGGCATCCGTGTCAATATCCTTTAACTCTTCTACTTAGCATTATGAAACTAGACATGGGCTTTTCTTCAAAATGTCAACAATTAAGTTATTGGCCATTTTAATTGTTTCTAGCAAATCAACTTCTGAGGCATGAAAGATATTGCATAATGATGAGATAAGATCAACCACATTGCCACTTTTCCTAACAAAGTGTGTTGTATCATCACGAGAAAACTTTCTGTGACGTCTGGGAACATGCAAATTCAGAATAGCCAAAATTGAAAACAATCCATTTGTGCAAGTAACCATGTCTTTAAATCGGCTAAAAACATGGACTCTGAGTGCCAAGAACAACATCCAACCAAATTGGAGATAGTTTGACAAAGGCCCAAAGCCATTTGCTACCACTGACAAACTCTTATCTTGATGGTCATTCCCTGACAAAAAGAATTCTTGGTACGCACGTTTAAAGTGCCTACATAAACAAGTCAGGTGAATAAAATTGGCCTGAAGCTCTTTTGCTTGAAGTTTTTTCTCCCAATAATTGCCATAAAGTTTGCTCAAAATAGAGTCTTCCTTTAAGAAAAAATGTGGCATTCTCTCAAATCAATGGAAAGTCCAAAGGGCAATCCATTATCACTGGCAACAGCCCGGATCTCTTTTGTATGCAGATTCCTTAGGTTTTGTTTCCAGTTCAATTTCGGTTACACTGGGTCTAGGGAGAATATGACTATCCCTGCACATGGCCTTGTAGTTATTTACCCCATCCTCAAGTGCTTTCTCAAGGTATAACCTTCAACCCTAACAACTTGTGAGATATTTTGAAGCACACCTTGTGTTCTATAAATGAAAAAATTTCTGCTCAATCGGATTTTCTTCCACATGAGTGCCATGATAAGTGATTTTCCATCTGATCTAAATTGAAACCTGAGTGATCACTTTGACATCTAGAGCAGATCTGACGACAACACCATGGATAAATTCCTGTAGTTAACCGCAAGATGGAAAATTGGAAACATTCTGTAGTTACAAAACCAAGCCCAGTTGCAGATTTAGAATCAGCTACCATCCTAGATATAGTTACAAGGCCAATCCCAGAGCCCAGTTCTACTTTAGAACCAAGCAATGAATCAACCATTGCACCCATCAGTGAACCAGAATCCATCACTGGCTCAGACTCCGTCGATGAACTAGACACAAGGTCCAACAATTTTGACAATTTCAATAGATCCCAGAGTCCAGGATGTCAACATCGCCATTGTCACTCATGGAGGTGTGACAATGGGGGGATGATGGACCCCAGATGCAAGTTCAATTATATGGGAAGAAGAAAGTGGCATTTTACATTGAAACTAAAAAAGATACATTTTTGACACTTAGGATGTGATCGGACGAAATCTTGGTAAGTTTCATGTCTATGAGATTCCATCCACTTTTGATTTATCCATAGAAGCAGGACCATTGTGGCAGCATGGTACCTTGCATCAGTTCTTTGAGAAATTCTTAGCATTGGCATGAGATCCCAAGGCTCTTGTTGAGTTTGAGAGGTTGTTGTACCATTCAGACAAGGAGCTGAAGGACTCCACAGTAAACTCCTTGCAACAAAAAAATATAGGTAAAGAGATGCGTATGAATATCCATATTGGTGACTATGAGGTGGACTCAGTCATCCTAGACCTGGGATTAGATGTGAATATCTTGACTAAGTAGACCTAGGAAAAAATGGGGATCCCAACAATGGTTTGGTCCCGCATCTGTGATTAGCGAACCAAGCAAAGGTGTAACCCATTAGACATGTAACAAACTTGGTTGTCGATGTTGAAGGTATGAGAACACGTGCTGACTTTGAAGTGACTAAAGTTGTTAATGGGGAAGGATCCTATCAATTGCTACTAGGGATTGGATGGGATAATGACATTATGGCTGTGATTAATTTTAAGAAGCAAATGATGACATTCAGAAATAAGGACATTCATGTCATCGCACCCATGGATCCAACTGAAGGCTGAAGATACATTGAACATGTGAAGGATGAAGTTGTCAAGGGGTGGGACCATGTATACAACATATTTGAAGACTATTTCCACCTGACATCCAAGGGGAGACTTGGTTGGCACAGTCCTAGCTTTGCATCCTTTGATTTTGATGATGCGCTCAAAAATTGGTAAAACCACATGCATGAGGTTTCCTTTAGAAAGTGTGGTCCGATTACACAATCTATGCATCTTGCCACGACTGAAATGATTGAATTTCCAGTATATGAAGGGTTACTGGAGCTGTCTTCATTATTAATAGTATTTTAAGAAAGAGTATTAGATCCACAACAACTATTGGCACTGGAGGAAGCATTGGTAGCTATTCCATCCCGCTAGTGGGCAACTCATAAGAAGACAATTATCGGATGGATGCAGTGTCGCAGGATGATGACAGCCCATTTTGGTACCACGAAAGGTGTACCACACTGGGAAGTACGATGGGAAGAATGACCCTAAAAACCATTTGGTGGAGTGTCAAACACTATAGGAAATGCGACCAAAGGATGAATGGATCGATTCATTTATTCATACCTTGGATGAAATGCCACTATCCTGGTACATATCCACAGAGATGCGCAGAGAAATAACTACCTCGGAGGAGTTGAGGGTCTATTTCACCCACACTTTTAGTTTTGCAGACATGCATCTTGATGTACATAATGCACTTTAGATCATTTAGGATGTCATCTTGAAAGTTGTGTCAGTCGCATATCCTGTGGATCCACATGTGCATTTCCACATGCAATCGATGATGGAATTCTATAACATATCTAGCAAGCTGGAGGATGATGATGAGTTGCGAAACATTAAAATTTTAGAGACTGAAGGAAGTGACCACGATGTTGTAACACCTTATGTGCCGACCGATCCCATGACTTGGCCGTTGAAGATTAAGAAAGTTAACATTGGGATAGAAGAGAATCCAAAATTTGCAAGTGTTGGGAACTACTGGGATGAGGAGACCATGGCCAAGATGACTGATCTCCTGCATGAGTTTCAAGATCTCTTTCCGACCAAATTCTCAGATATGAAAGGGATATTGGGTGACCTAGGAGAAATGAAACGCCCATTATAACCTGATGCAAAACTGGTACGACAATGGCCATATCGCTTGAATCCACGATATAAATAAAGGGTCAAGACTGAACTTGATCGGATGCTATATGTTAGGATTATTGAGCATGTTCAAGAATTAGAATGGATAAGTCCTATGGTGTTCTAAGACAAGAAGACTGGTAAAGTCCAGATCTTTTTTTACCTCAAAAAATTGAACGATGCTTGCATGCATGATCCATTCCCGAAACCGTTCATAGATGAAGTCCTTGAAGGAATAGGTGGCCAAGAGATGTACTCGTTCCCAGATGGCTTTTCTGGGTACCACTAGATCATAATTGCAAAAGAAGATTGCCACAAGATAATGTTTGTTACATGAATGGGGCTACTACCAATATACTGTGATGCCATTTGGATTGAATAATGCACCTGCCATATTTTCTTGGGTGGTTGTCGCAGAATTCAAATACTTCATTCATAAGTTCCTCCAGGTATATATGGACAACTGGACAGTGTATGGTCTAGTCAAGGATCACTTGGCCAATATTTGACTAATGCTGGAAAGATGATGACTCTAAGAAGTGAATATTTTATGCACCGTTTGGAATATTGCTCAGTCACATCATGTGCAAACAAAGACTGTTGATTGA
Organism: Pseudotsuga menziesii; assembly: GCA_001517045.1. Classification (NCBI taxonomy): domain Eukaryota; kingdom Viridiplantae; phylum Streptophyta; class Pinopsida; order Pinales; family Pinaceae; genus Pseudotsuga; species Pseudotsuga menziesii. Next base: position 904,076 of record LPNX010882174.1, read on the forward strand.
TCCCACAAAGAGTGCACTCATTCTAAGCTTGCCGCCACCGACCAATGTCAATATGATTTGGGCTATGCTTGGACACACTAGGTACTATTGCAAATTCATTATAGGATATACTACGATTACTACCCCTATGGAGAAACTGTTGAAGAAGGATGTTGTGTTCCTGTGGAGTCTAGAGTGCCAAAGTAACTTTGACACGTTGAAGGCCAAGATGGCTTCAACACCAATACTTGTATTCCTAGTTTGGAACAAAGAATTCCATGTTCATGTTGATGCATATTCGGTTATGCTAGGGCTATTGCTCGTGCAACCATGTAATGGATACTTGGATCACCCTATTGATTTTGCAAGTCAGAAGTTATCATTTGCAGAGAAGAATTATACAACCACGGAGCACGAGGGGCTAGCGATGGTTTATGCACTGCAAGAATTCAGGAATTATCTTCTTCGAGGTCACTTCAAGATGTTTTCTGACCATTCATCTTGGAAGTATCTAGTCAATAATCCTATGTTGGAGGGAAAGATATGCAAATGGCTACTCCTATTTCAGGAATTTGATTTTGATATCATCATGAAGTCGGGCCGCTTGAATGTTGGCCCTCATTATTTGTCAAGAATTTAGGTGGGTGAGGAACCTACTAACATTGAAGATGGACTACCCAATGCGCAATTTTTTTGATTTGAAATGGAATATGACCATTACACTCCAATAATCCACTTCTTGGCAATCAGAGTCACACCAGAAGAAATTTCCACGAGTTAAAAGAAGCAGTTAGTGGCATTAGAGGAAATTTCAACTCAAAATGGGCCTTCTAACTTTAACTCAAATTCCATGTCATCATGTGTTAGCCAATGAAATTTCTTTAAATTTGAAATACCATATAGGTCTTAAACACTTTTTTAATATAAATTTGGGGATAGGTATCATAAAAAAACTACTTTTTTTGTTTGTATTTTCGACATATCTCCCCGTGTTTTTACTCAAATTTTGATCAAGAGAGCTCATTGGATGCAGAATTAAATTATGCATCCAACGAGAACCCACTCGACATACTTTTGACATACCCCGCTACTTGAAAAACAAGAAATAACTGAAAAAACGTGCTGATCACATCATCATCACGTTTTTTTTCTCCAGGTATTTCTTGTTTTTGAGGTAGTGGGGTCTGTCAAAAGTATGTCGAGTGGGTACTTGTTGGATGCAAAATTTAATTCCGCATCCAACGAGCTCACCTGATCGAAATTTGAGTAAAAACATGGGGAGATATGTTGAAAATACAAACAAAAAAATAGTTTTTTTCTTTTCTTCCTAAAAAATTAATAAATATTATTTTATTATTTTAATTATTATTTTATTAATTCTTTTTAGGAGGCCCATTTTGAGGTGAAATTTCCCCTAATGTTAAATCTTCTGAATTTCAGTTGATTGCTGGACACTTGTATAAGATGGGACCTGATGAAATTTTGCGACGATGTGTCCTCCCACATGAACAAGAACAGATTTTAGAAGAAGCACATGCTGGCGTCACTGGGAAACACTATGGAAGCCAGTCTACTACGCGGAAGGTGCTTCACATGGGGCTTTGGTGGCCCACTCTTCATAATGATGCAGGAGGTTATGCGAGGAGCTGCGATGTCTGTCAACGCATTTTAAAACCGTATTGGTAGTATGAGATGCTGCTTGTACCCCATGTAAATTTGAAACCATTTGATAAATGGGCAATAGAATTTGTGGGTACGATCAACCCACCTTGCAAAAGAACTATTGCATGCTACATATCACTATGACAGACTATCTGACAATATGGGAAGAGGCTGCACCAGTTGTGGACTATACTATTGCGACGCCAACCATATTTATATTTGAGAATATTGTGACGCAGTTTGGGTGCCCGAGAATATTGATGAGTGACCAGGGTAGTCATTTTATCAACTGCACAGTAAGAGCCCTGACAGAAGAATTGGAGGTTCAACACAAGAAGAGTACACCATACCATCCGTAGGATAATGGGACTGTGGAGGCCTTCAACAAGATATTGGAGCATGCACTGACTAAGATATGTAACACTAACTGAGATGAATGGGATCTGAAGATTCTTGCAGTACTGTGTGCCTATCACACCACATGCAAGAGATTGATGGGAAACACACCATTCAAACTAGTATATGGGAAAGAGGTAGTGATCCCGATGGAGTACATCATTCCCAGTCTATGCATTTCTACTGTGACCGGACTGGATGATGATGTCGCACTAGAGGGGCACATGGCGCCACTGATACAACTGGATGAAAACCGTTTCATTGTAGATTTCCACCAACACATTGAGAAATATCGACAGAAGGCGTGGCATGATATCCACATAAAGAACAAATAATTCCAACAAGGATATTTGGTGCTATTATACGACAACAAATTCTTGAAGCATCTAGGTAAGATACAAATGCACAAGATTGGCCCATATCTTGTCAATTCTATTACCTCTATGGTAGCAGTTCAATTACAGTAGTTAGATGGCACGGTAATACCAAATATTGTGAATGGAAGCCACTTGAAGCCCTATCGGAAGAGGGATGGACCATGCAATGCCTTAAGAACTAGGCACTAAAAGAGAGAGAGAGAGAGAGAGAGAGAGAGAGAAAGAGAGAGAGAGAGAGAGATGTGATAGATAGAAAAAGGAAGGGTATGCCTGAAACAAGGGGCCGTGCAAGATTAGGGGGTAGTTGAATCAGCAATAAGTATCTAATTATTCAGGGAGAGGTTGTGCACCAGGGAGAGGTTGCACACTAGAGAGAGGTTGCACGCTAGAGAGGGGTTGCGCTCCAGAGACAGGTTGTGCGCTAGGAAAAGGTTGCGCTCCAAGATGGGGTTGTGCTAAAGGGATGGGTTCGCGCTGAGAAAAAGGGGCTACACTTGAAAAGGGAAGGGATTGCACGATATGAGGTTTTCGTTCAAGAGTGAGTGGTTCACATTGTACAGAAGAAACCATGACAGTGACCGGACATCACATCAATACTCAATAATGGTTGTCAAAGAGGTAAACAACGACACGGTTGATGTCACGTCTAATGATAGCACAACCAAGAGGTGGGGTGGTAGAATCAACAACATATTTAGCACATAAATGAATGATTTAGTCACAATGAGGCAACTGAGGGATTCATGTTCTCATTTGAAATGAAGATGGTGTTATAAGCCGCGGGCCGACAATTGAGCGAACACCATTAGGCAGTGATGCACTATGCAAAGTTGTAGGAGGGATAGACTAGGTAGTTGAAGAGAGATCCGCTGCATGAGGCAGCGACCATATAAGGGGTGATGTAAGATACCGTTGATATAGGGAAAACTATGCGTGAGAATGTTGTCTCAGAGGAAATTGATGAAGAAGTTGCAAGTATGCGGGTTAGTTTTCCTGAGATGGAAGTATATGGCAAAGTCCTTCTTGGATATATTTCTCCCAATCGGTCTAAGGCATAGAATAAGACACCCATGATGAATCTGGATGGGACCAGAGTTCTTTCCCCACTTGAAAAATTCTGTAGGAACAAGGAACCAGGTCAACTTCAGGAAGTTCAGGCTAAGCCTGAATGCAAGGAAAGAGAAGGGTGCAAAAGTGGGACTGGCTTCAGAATTTGCAGCTGTAGAGAATTTCCAGCCAACAAGACACTTCCCGAAGGGTGACGACAAATGGAGAATGATGTAGTATTCATGGATGCCAGAGTACGATGGCACTGCAGAACCAAAAATTGGAGAGGTATGCCAAGGTCCACCACAGTTGACCATGGAGGAGGCAGTTGTAACCAATTACATAATTTGACAAGTTTAGAAAAGTCGCACCCTATTACCTATGAGACATTTTCTGCCCTTTAGGTTGCTAAGTACACCATGTCCAGCTGACGTTGCTTAAGGATGAGCCACAAGACTGTGTTGGGGGCCTGTTGGTAAGGGGTTAGAGGTAAGTGAGTTGTGCAACATATAGGATGTTGCGCATACTCATGCGATGCAGCATAAGGAAAAGATAGCGCAATAGGCGGAAAATAGTCGACTTTTTATATTTTCATGTCAATTTTTGTATTCATTGACCATTTCTTTGGAATATTGGTCCTTAGTGGTTAAATTAGTTAGAAGTTTGTTAGAAGTGGACCTTGAATGTAAAGGCACAAGCCTATAAATAGAAGAATTATGCATGTAAGGATATAGCGATACAGAGAGAGTGAGATAGGGAGAAAGAGTGAATACTGGATGTAATACTAGATACAGTGATACTGGATCGGTGTCTATTTTGATCTGCAATTGTTTCTATGGACTTAATACAATGTGATCTGGATTGATCTGAGCTCTTGTTGCCTCTTTTCATTTTCTGTTTTACACTACTGCGATTCTGATGCTGAATGATGAATAGATATGCATATGAATGAATAATGTGATGCCTTTTTCTTATGAATACTATCGTTTTTCAGATCTATTTTCCGCACTGGTAGATCTCCTAAAATGGTGAATGAATAATATGACATGATGAATGGTTTTGTTTATGAGAAAGCAAGTAGATTAGATATGGAAATTAAGCTGATGAATGTCTGATGCCCCAACCCTCCTCTATATTGTGGGAATTTGGTTCCGACATCTCTCCCTTGAACATCTCGAGTGAGACCTCATCCTCTCTGCAGGTGTTGCTAGAAAGGGTAAACCCTGTCTGGGCCAATGCTCAAGGAGATCGTGGAGTGTTGAGCGTCGACAGAGTGGGACCACTGTCGACTGGTTTTTCTGGTCACAATCACACCAATGTAGAGGATAAACATACAACATGCAATATACAATATACAATATACAATCCACGCCTTTGGTTTTTTTATTATCTATTTTTGTAAATAAAAAAACAGTAATGAAATTATGAATTTGCTTTAAACTTTTTAATATTAACTATTTTCATAAATAAAAAAACCATAATTATAAAAAAAATAAAAATAAAAATAAAAAATCTCTATAGTATTGATGTGCTAAGTAAATTAAAAAATAATGCATAACAAAGTTAGATTATTCCCTTTAAAAATAAAAAAGGCCTCTTGTTTGCATGGGCCATAATATTGCACCATGGAATCAAGATGCCCCACATCAGAACTAATAAATTTTTAATGGTAATTCTACCCACATCATTCTACACATAAATACATGAAAAAAGTAGGCATCTCAAATGTACAAATAGTGACTCCACAATGGTCATACTATCAACTCTACAAATACCATTGCAGAGAAATCAACCATATTCATATTCATATTATTGATTTCATCCACACTATCGCACCATTGAGATTCATAAAGAGTATTGGTCCTTTCATTATTTGGTCGAAGACCCTGGTTGTCGGTTGAGTCTAGCACATTGGTGAGTTAATTTCTGGGACCCATACAGTTTCATGTCCCTTGTGATTTCCAGGCTACATTCACGACAATATTCGGAAGCCCCTCAGTGTCATGCTTCTATGTATCTCCAGTGCTTGATGTTGTATATTGTACCATAGACATTTTGACTCTTATTCACCGAGTCCATTCAGTTATGTACACCTCCATATTCAACACAACATCAGTTGTTATGATATTGCATTCCATGAGAATGAAATTATTCCTATGTATGAGTTCTTCATATCAGTTTATGTATTCATCTTCCTATTGATGCCACCATAATGTACTACAAGTTGTATATATGTATTGATCGAATACCATTATTTGGTCCTTGATCCCTATATTTATTTTTGAGATAGTGTTATGAGCATGGGTATGCCCTCCTTGTCCATATACATGTCTATGATTATATGTACCTCATCCATTTTTTAGAAGAAATGCAAATCAAAAGCGACTATAGTTCAAATGAGGAAACTCCACTCCTAAGCGGTCCTCTCCAGTCTCTCCAGCATTATCAACATTTCCCCTTCATCCTATGATTTCTATCGTCCATACAATGAGCTCCTTCCCTCACACATCAAGGGGCAAACTGTTAACACCAAAAATTGTTCACCTAGATCTATATTGTCCAAACCATAATCATACATCATATTCCCACCATTATTTCCTCCATGTTGACCTTCACAACTAAAAATCCACCAAATATTGTCCAAAACATTATTATTCCTTCCCAATAAATGAAGGGAAGTTGAACATTTATTTTGACTTATTCCCACTATCTCCAAAAAGGACCAAAAAACACTAAAAATGAGAATGGGTATAAAACCTTAAATAAATACCATGCACAATAAAATGCCATATGTCAAAAAACCTTGGACCATCCTATAAATACATTGTGAAGGTCTCCCCACAAACATTCCTTAATTACTGAACTTTTTTCCATTCACTCTTAGTCACATTTTTTCTCCATTCACCATTATTCCCATATCTTGCCATATCATTTCCCACGGTGTATGTTTCTCTTGTTCCATACCCATTTGGATCCATCCCCCATATTTGGATACATTCGAAAGGTATCAAAGGAGTGGGTGTAAACTACCCCATGCAAAAGAGTGTAAGAATGTTCCACAATTGGAAATGGAAATGGAAAGAAGATTGAGGATCGTGGGTGGAGGATTAATCGCTCCTCATGTATTTAGTCATCCCCTTTATATGCAATCATATTGACATGATTGGGACTTTAATATGAGAGTAATGGTGAGCCCAATAAAAGGTGTGATATCTAAGTTGTTTCAATTTATGCAATGTGTTGATTTTAGTAAGAACTTGGCACTTTCCATTACTTCTATGGTTCCCTAGTTTGTTGGGCAGGAGACAACAAAGTCTCTCAGTGTGGTAGGGAACATTATATGTGGTTGGAGAATTTGTATTAAGAGTTTCCTTTTATGTTGAAGTGTTCTTCCTCTCGAGAATGAATTTCTTAATCCTTAACCTGGGTATATTCAAAAGCCCAAGCGATTTCTTACATGCACAAATCAATAGTTTTTTCATCTCCATTTGAGGTCATGGTTAGTCTCTCTCTAGTATTTTAAGTGGTTTTTTATAGTTATTCTAGTGTGGCTAATGACCTTGGTTTTGGTGGAAACCCAAGTTATGGATTTAGCGATATTAAGCAAATATTGAAGCACATTTTAAGATAGCTAGAGGGGATGCATCGAGAAATGGAATACCTTATAAGCATTTGAAGAAACATGTAAAAACGTAGTAATATCTAGAATAATGTATTGAGAAACAAGGTATTTTCATTGACAAGATGGCCAATGATATTAATATGCACTACAATATCTATATGAGTTTAAACATCCCATGTGGTTTACAATCCAACCACGAATGATTCCAACAAATTCTATTCTTGATTTTGTTAAGCACCAAGAAATATATCCACATTGTCTTTATACCTTCAAGATATGCCAAAAATCGTCCCGATATTTATTGGTAGATCAAAATCCGCTTCTATCTTTTTGACTTTGCATACTTGAAATCCTTAAGAGTATTTTATCATTGTTTATACCATACATTGCCACATACTTTTCACATTCCCTAATTATATCTCTCAAAGGATTTTAGTCTCGAGTATTGACACCTCAAACTTACAATATAACACTGCAACAAAATGTTCACCTATGTACATATGTTGTATATCTCATTATTTTGTGCTTTCCCCTTAAATTTTCCATCTTGATTTTTATTGTAGATAACACCATAAAAAGTGTTGCACATGGCTCAAAGTATATTGCTTGAGTCAATCCATGATCTATACAAACCTTATGGGAAAAATTGAACTAATGCTTTCGAAAATAAATCTTTACAATAAAGCTTTGATTTTATTCATAGAATTTAAATGCCATTTTTAATTTCTCTTTAAACAACTAATTTTACATGTTTTGAGGATGCTTCAAACACTCTTTTTTATTTTTCTTTCACAACATGCCATTTCAATATCTCATCTATTTCGATTTTCCATATATAAACTACCAAACATCAATATGTTTCTCTTCCTTGTTAGGCACTATTGTGAAGGACATAAATGAAGAATGATTTCGAGTCTCTAATGAGAAAGTATTCAAGTAGCATACAAATCCTTGACATGAGTTTTGAAAAAAAAAATTGCTACAAACATCATGAAAAAGAAAAAAATGCAGTCACTGTAAATAGTTGTTTAGCAAGATTGCAAACTCTGATGCTTTTAAATCTCTCTAAATTTTTGAAAACTTGTATCCCAACAATGTTGTTTACGTAATAATAATAAAAATAATAATCTATTTTTAAAGTAATAGACTAGACAAAAATCAAATTGGTGTATGATATGACATTGTTTGTGAGATAAGGGATCCCCTCCAAACAAGGATTTGAATACTAAATTCAATGAACCTATGATCTCCTAAAAGGAAAAAAATTGTTTTTAAAAGATGAATTTTTTCAAACTTCCATTTTATTTGAAAAACACTCATAGATCTTGTTTGTAAGTTGAGAAAATTAGTTATTGTATTTCACTTACTTAATCTTTTTCCCTACATATACATTGCATTTTAGCTTAAACATTTAGGCTAGTTGCTTTCACTTGAAATATTTGTGCTAAAAGTAACAATGCCTAAGGTACTTTAACAATAGATTTCATACTTTTGTTACACTTATAGGTTGATTGCATCAGAATTTCATACTTCCACTTAGGTTTTTTCTCAATGTTTGCACCATTAAATTCAGGACCATGAAGTTCATACAAGAACAATTAGATGTCAAATTAATGTATGAAACCCCCTTGTTTGCACTAAAAGGATAACTTGACTACACCAAATTGGCAGAAAATTAATGTATGAGACCCTCTTGATTGTTGAACAAGGGACCCCTTCACTTAAGAATTTGAGTAATCAAGAGATTCAAAGCATATCTCAAGGGGCCCTGATTTTGAGGATGGTATCCAAGGTAAACCCTATATTGTCCTAAGTAGAAGGAAATGTGAACAATAATGCTCGAAGACATTATAGCAATATACTCATCATGAACTCAAACTGCTACTTATGAGAATAGAACTTGGGTGGGGAGGATAAAACTCCATTCCACAATCACATGGGTTAGATCTAAATGAAAAGTGAAGGGCTAACTACCTCTTACTATTAGTTTCTAATTGTGAGCACAATTTAAGGGGTACCACATACATATTAATGTATTTCAAGCTACCCAATGCTTGACAATTTACATCTAATTCAAACAAAGTAAGCAAGATTCCATGACAAGTAGAAAATTAAATGCAATAATGTGCAAGTGGTCTTCAACATCACATTTTTGTAAAAAAGTCTTAATTTAGGGTAAAACGATCATAAGTCATATTTCCCTTCTTGGAAGATAAATTCCCTCATTCAAATTATATATCAGATACACGAATTCCCTATTCTATTCATCTGAAAATTTTTGTTCGAACCTTTCATCGCTGGATCTGAGATGCTCCTTCCTTGCACCCATTATGATCCGCTCTCTATGAATATCAAAATAGTCCAGAGAATTGGATAATATATTTCGATAAAGTCGAAAACTAAGTGACAAAGGTTTTGTAAAATCCTCTAAGATGTTAATTGGTAAAAGTAGATTTACCAAAATGACCTAACCCCTTCTTTGCAAGACGTGCATGCCTCCCGAGACTAAATGGCTCAATGTTCGCCCATGAGCTATTTCCATCAATGGATTAGTTTAATCCAAAAATTAGGAATTAGTTAGAAGTAGGTGGTCTAGCTTGATTATACTCAGTTTCCTTTTTGTTAACAGAAATGGAAAAATGTTTCTAATCAAGAGGGAGATAGGCTATCTTGCAATGCAATATCCACCTATCGATTTCAAACATCATTGCTGATAGTTTATGTTCATTAATTTTAAAGTTGCTTTGAAAAGTTTTATATATTTTCATGCATAAGAAAACACACAAGGAAAGTTTTACACAATGTATTTAAATGACAATGAAATTCAAAGAAACAAGGAAAGTTTTACACCATGCACAAGTAAGTGAATTTTTAGCTAAGGTAAAAAGAAAATACATTGTGCAATTTAGAGAAATAAAAGTAATCCTACAAAAATTAGATTGCATCTACAAAATCCATAACACAGAAAACAACTTGCAATGGATGTAATCACTAGAATAAACAAGAAAAAACCACAATACAGAAAACAGTTTGCAATGGATGTAAGCACTGAAATAAAAATAGGGCTAAAAAGAGAAAATAAATAAATGGTCACTGCACTGCTAGAATTTCTGTCTGTTTCCTCAGACAAATTTTTTGCATATTAGAAAGAAGTTGAATTCCTATGAATTTATTTTATTGTTTGTATAGGACAATGTCTGTTCAGTAAATAAAAGCATTAACTTGTATTTAAGAAGAAAGTTGAATCTAAACTCTTAAAATCATTCTTAGTGGTGTGTTCTTCTAGTTTGAAATAATTTCGAGGGAAAAGTAAAAGTAAGTAATAACCAAGTTTAGCTTCTAAAAAGAACCAAAAAAAACTTCTTTAAGAATATCCAAACAAACCCAACTAAAAATGAAAGAAAATCAATTTGAAAAACATGCTCTCATTTCGTCTCCAAAATTGAGATATAGAAACAACTATTGCACCCATAGAAATGAAAAGAAATAAATTGAGAAATAGAAACAACTATTGCACTCAGATAAATGAAACGTAATTTTGAACATGAAAACCCAAAAAATTTCATCAAAACCTGAGAAAATCATGTTACCCTTACGACTAAACACATGGGAAAATCAGGCCCAACAAGAAACGGAAGACCAGACATCGAGATAGTACTTTAACGTCCCCGGAATCGCGAGTTCAAATCACACCAGTGCAGTGCTAGGAATTTCGGCACAGTAAGCTTTATTGACTGATAATTTAAGCTTGATCAACTGATAATTTAAGTTTTATCAGCTGTATATTAAGTGATCAATTTGCGTCTCCAAGAATTTTCTCAACACCCTGGTTGTAGATATCACTTTGCATGTATGTACCGTTATATATTCAGATTTATATTGTTTTTATATGGAGAGGAGAGTATGGAGAAGATACTGTCAGGTTAGTCTATTACTGTACAGGACATAAATTAAAAATATTAAAAAATTAAAAAATTAAAAATATAAATTACGTATATACTTAAATCAAATATAAAAAAAAACTAAAATATACTAAATCCATTTAAAACCACACATGAGTGGTTTCTATTTATACCTCGTTTGGACTTATAGATGTACGTCCATTTGATATGTCCCAAGACTAAATATACAGCCAAATGATCGAAGTGTGTGAGTACTTAGTAACTTAATATGTGGACAAATTAATTTATTTTGCTTTATTTTTTGAATGGCTGGTAATTTTTTCCTTGATACACTAGTATTTTTAATTTTAATGGTTTGCCTAATCTTAAATGGACCAAAACCAAATTCTAGAGGAAAACTTCCATGATATTGAATATGTAAATATAAATTATTTGATATGTGTAAGTGTAGATAGACACACCACCTCATGGAAGGAGGAGTTATTAAGGAGTGAGAAGAAGTAAACAATTTAACTTTGGTACTTTATCTTTTTGGGCGGGTATTATTTAAAAAAAAAAACATTAATGGCATTTGTGGTCTTAAATTGACCAAATCTCTTCAAGGAAAATTCCGTGGTCAAATAATTTTTTGGAATGGTTTATTTTCTTTAAAATCTATTCAAGTTTAAACTTAAAATTTCAATCTCAACATAGAGGATATCTTCATAGCTTCAATGATTTTGGATTCACTTTGTAGTTTAGTAACGGAAGTTCTAGGTGGACACTCCACCCATCTTCACAATTGACATGAAGAAGGTGATCATGGTAAGAAAATAGTTAGGCTAAGATTATATAGATAAGAGTCAACAAGACTTGAAGAAATTAGGTAAAAAAAAAAGTAAAACGGAAAAAGATAAGAAGCCATGAAAAAAGGGGGTTAAGAATTGATAAATTTTTAATATAGGGTTAAGAACTAGATGATTTAAGAGTCAAATAATTCTAAACTAATGGAATGAACTTAAGTAAATCACGATAATAAGGAATGAAGTCAAAATAAATTTAAAAATATAAAATATAAGAGAGAGGGTGCATTATTAATTAAATAATTAAAAACAATTAACCAATTAACCAACAAAAGAAACTAAAGTGAAAGATTGTCACGAGGAAAAACTCATTAAATTGGTTAAATATTTTAGGGTTTAATTAATTATAATTTAGGGGGTGTTTATGACCCCTAGAGTTAAGAAATAAGAAATAATAAAAAATTGCACATGACGATGTTTAAAACAAATTTAGTAAATTAAAGGTAGGGTCCATAAGTAAAAAAATGAGGGTGAAAATTTGGGTTGGACAATGATCCATTTTTACAAACTTCTTAACCTCGTAAGAACATGATTAAAATATAACTAAGTTGTAAAATGCTTTTTAAATCATTACTAAACTATCACTTGGGGAAGAGCTAAGGTTCTCTAGGTTGTGTTTGAGTCACTAGTTTCATGTATGGTTTCTCTCTTGAAGTATCGTATGGTGGGTTTGTTGAGCTTGATAATGAGTCCTTTCAAGCCTTACTGGCCTCCTTGCAGTGTTCCCCTTTGTGGCGCATTGGCCTAGCAATTTTTTCAAGTTAGCTTATGTTTTGGAGGTTAAACATCCCTCTTCAGCTTCCAAGTATAATGCTTTTCCTCTCTTTGGTTTTCTTCTGGTCGCACAATTTATGGGGCTATCGCCTTCCCAAAGATCAATGGAAATTTTGTTGAACAAAAATTGGGGGTGAATGTTGGTAAGACATTTGCAACACAACGTATATGGAAGAATATATTATGTATTTCTCTTTGAAAAGGAGGAGAAAATCCTTATCTTGAGAAGTGGTCCTTATTTTATCGTTCCAAGGGAATGTACCTAAACTGATGAAGTTTAGATTTTGATCCAGAAAAAGATATTCCCTCTATTTTTCTAGTTTGGGTGAAGCTTCCATATATCCCTCTTCATTTTTGGAGGGATAAAGACCTTGTAGTTATTGGGAACTCATTAGGGTTCTACATTGATAATTCAAAGCCAAAACCATTGATGTTTGGTTGTGTTCGTAGGTGTATTGAGGTAGAGTTGGAGAAACAGTTTCCTAAAGAAATCAAGTTCACAATGGATGGATGGAATCATTTGAAGAAACTAGACTATGAACAAATATAATTCAAATGCAACGGCTCCCATGAATAAGGGCATTTTGCTAGAAATTTCGCCAAGGACCACCCCATACCAAGAAACAAAGGAATAGAAAAAAGGCGGTGATAGATAAAGAAAGGGGGGAAACCCTATTGGAAGAATGAATAGAAGGCATCCATAGCTCCCACCGGCCCTTCAGTTGTAGCTAAAATAATTCCCTCTTCCTTGAATAAATTTTGGGTTCTATTGTAATAGGGTGATGAAGCTCCAAATAAGGAATTTTGAGTAGGAAATGGACTAGATATGGGTTTAAATGAGAATGCTCTCTCTAATTAATTGGTCCTATGAGAAATTGGAGCAATAGCAAGCTATATTCCTACATTTTTGTTGGAAGTGATTTGAGAAATATTCAGAGTGAAAAGAAAGGGCTTAGTCATGTGTACTGGAATCGTAACTAGAGATAAGGAATAACATAATCAAGGGGAAACTACGACGGACACAAGGGGAAACTATGGAATAAATAGAGGAGGGTATACCTCCACACAAAAAACTTGGAATGAAATCGACTAAAGAGAGGATGTGATGAAACAGTAGCTCAAGAAAAGGCTATAGAAAAAAAGTGTCAATGGAGAATCCCTGAAATATAACTTTTGTGACAATCCCCTCCAAAGGCCAACATGACAATGAAATTAAAGAAAGACCTATCTCCCAAAGGTAAGTAATGAAATTGGTCTCCTAGAATTGCAGAGGTATGGGAGCCAAGAAAATAATAGAAGTAATACATCCGTACCCAGTTTTTTAGTCTAAGAATCAAACACGACTTCAATTATGATAATAAATATGTGAATATGAGTAAATTAATAGATAGATGATGAGTAACTGCAATTGTGGCCTACCTTTAAATATGTATTAGGAACCTGTTAGTGTTAAGATTTAATATGCTAAGATATATATATCACTAGTGTTTAATGCAAATTCAAAAAAATAGAATATACAGAATCACTGAAAGAAACAAAATAACAATATAGACACAATATTTATCCTTGGAAACCCTCAAGGGGAAGAAAAACCAGCAAAAATTTCTTTGTATAAGTTGTACAAGATAAAACCCCAAAATAGGTATTCTCCTCCTTGTTGATTTGTCTCTCTCTCTCCTATGCACTACTCCAGTGAGTGAGTTTGTTTTAAAATGAAGAACACAACTCCTCTATTTATACACTTTAATTCACTTGAATTTTACTCTAATCAAGTTGGCCCTGTAAACTATCCGGGCCAACTTCACCTAGGAAGACTCAAAAAAATATTATATTATATTCATTGGCATACTATTGACCCAAATTACAATGGAGGCATTACCTCATGATTGTATGATGACCAATTAAAATAATAAAATTCCGTTGGAGGAATAATAACATCTCCCTTGGGGTGCATCAATAAAATACATTTAAAATATCCTTTGAAATTACAATATTTCAACACTCCCCTTTAACAAGAAGTGCATTCTACTGACAACATCATCATAGACTATAGGAGTAATGAGGGAGAGAATATTCAGCAGTATCAAGGTAATATATATATATATATATATATGTCATAGGAATTGTTTAACATTCATCAGTAACTGGAGCGATTACTCTTCGATGTATTCATATTTTACAGAAAACGATCACTTAATCCTTTTGCAACAACAGTTTGATCTTTTGATCCTTTATAGAAGCACTTCGATCTTCTCTATCCTTTGCAGCAGTACTTCAATCTTCTTGATCCTTTGCAACAACGCTTCGATCTACTTGATATTTTACAATAACACTTCTAACTTTGTGATACTTTGGTGGAACATTACCTGTAGTACACATGATCTCTTTGCATGATGATCAATTCCTATCACTTTAGGACATAGGTTGAAGGATGATGCAATCCTCCATCATCCTACTCCCCCTTAACAAGGACAGTCCATAGTATTGACCAACTGAATCATCTACAACTAAGTGTAGATCTCGTTTATAGGTGAATGCAATACCCATCATCCATAAGGAATCATCGTAGACCATGATAATCCTGTTAGAGTTGGGACCATTCCAAGCGAGTGTTATACTACAAAATATACATGTACATGTAGGAATAATCTCCATAAGAGTATTGTCTACAATTGCAGATCTTGATTGCACCTAGATGTAGGTTCTCATCATAGGAAATACTCAACATCAAATATAGGACCACTCCATGTGAGTGTTATACTACTGTGTCTGTAAAGGCTCATCATATAGAATCCTTAGCACTAAATCTAGGACCACTCCTAAGTGAGTGATATTATATGGAATATACATATAAATGTAGGTACACTCTCCATGTGAGAGTAATGTCTGCGAGGTAGATATCAACTGCATGTAAATGTAGGCCCTATATTTCGTAATGACTCATCGTAGAGCATTCTCAAATCAAAATTAGGACCACTCCTAATAGAGTGTTATTCTACGGTATCCAAAAATGAATGTGGGTAATATCCATGTGAGGTTAACGTCTGCAGGGACATCCTCAGCTAGTAAGGACCACTTTGAGGAAGAGAATGTTATTTCTTGCAAGAACATCCTCAAGAGAGGATACTATCATCCACAAGTGAATTTCACACCTTGTCAGGATCTTCAGGCGTACTTGGCATCTTTAATATTGGATATTCACTATCATTCATGAAAATCTTATCATCACTCCCCATTTCCAGGGAGGATCCATATCATCAACCTGCTCCCCCTTTCTCTAAGGAGGGTTCATATCTTCACCTATTTTTCCTTTCTGAGGAGAGTCCATATCTTAGAATTTATCCTCCTTTCCGAAGAGAGTCCATATATTAATCATTCCTTCTTGCAAGGAAATTTTGTAGTATAATCATTGTTCCTCCTTGGAAGGAAAGTATTTTCAAACTACACAAAGCTTGTCATGGAAATATTCAAACATTACTCGAGATATAGGCTTAGTCAGCAGATCAACAAATTTCTCATCGGTACTCACATATTGGAGCTTTATATCTCTCTTTTGTACCAGATCCCCTATATAAAAGTATCATATTTCTATGTGACTTTATTTATTATGGAACACATGATTCTCTGTCATCTTTATTAAAGTCTGGTTGTAACAAAGAATCACTATGGTATCCATATCCATGTCAAACAAAACTGAAACCAGTTTCTAAATCCATATCGCTTCACAACTAGTAGAGAAAGCTGCTATGTACTCTGCTTCAATTGTGCTGAGAGAAACACTGGACTATTTCTTACTAAACCATAAGATCATGGTGAATCCCAGAAAAGAACATTGACCTGAGGTGCTCTTTCTTTTTGTGGAACTTCCTTCCCAATCTGAATCCATATATCCATACAATCTGTAGTCATGATCTCTAACATAGTAAAGTCCTAAGTCCATCGCACCTTTCAGGTTCCTCATCAGATGCTTTGCAACTACTAGGTGAACCCATCTAGGTTTAATATATATTGACTTAAGGTGTTCAGAACAAAGAGTATATATGGTCTTGTATTCATCATATACATCAACGACCCAATAATATGTCTTGTCGAGTCATATCCACTAACTCTGACGATTCATCAGATAATAACTTTAGGTTGGTGTCCATGGGTGTGGCCATGGATTTACAATCGAACATTTCAAAACTCACTAATATTTGTACTGCATATGTTTCATGTTTAAGAAATGTTCCTTATGGTATCTTGAACACTTATAGCCTAAGTAAATAATTCATCAATCCAAGATCTTACATATTGAATTCTTTTGGCTAGCTTCTTCTTTCTCTCTGTGATATATTTCCAATTTCTAGTCAGAAATAGATCATCTATATACAATAAGAGTATGAAAGGTTCTTCATCCATAATATTCATGTAAAGGTTAGGATCAACTTTAATCTTGGTAAATCCTAAGCTTGTCAAGAAGCTATCTATTCTACCATACCAAGCTCTAGGAGCTTGCTTCAGTCCATACCAAGCCTTTTTCAACTTACATACATGAGTCACTCTCTATTTGAATTCAAATCCTTGTGGTTATTCGATGTAAACCTATTCCGCAATCATACCATTTCGGACGGTTGTATTTACATCCATCTAGTGTATATCCCACTTCATTATGGAATCAAGTGCCATGATGGTTCTGATGGATGTGTGCCTTCCTACTGGAGAAAATGTCTCTTCATAATCAATCCCCTATTTATGAGAGAATCCTCTAGCCACAAATATTTTCTTGTACTTTTCAATACTTCCATCAACAACATGTTTTATCTTGTAGATCCATTTCAAATATACCACACTTTTTTTTTTTCTGGTTTGGGTACTATATCCCAAACATGATGCTTCATTATCGATTGGTATTATTTCATCATTTCTTCCACCCACTCTTTCTTCTGTGCAGCTTCCTCATAGCTAGTGGGTTCTTGATCTACAAGTTCACACATCCAAGATACATAACTGGAGTAAGAATTTTATCTTTTCCTTGTTCTTGTAGAGCCTTGTGGAGATCCATATATTTCTACATCTTGTATTATTTCTCTTACGCAAGCACGTTTTGTCTTTCAAGATATATCCATAGTAGGAGGTTCCTAAAGTTCTATGATATTTTGATCTTCAGATGCTACCATTTTATGAGAGGGTTAATCTTCTACCATTCTGGGAGGTGCACCCTCTTCATGTACTTCTTCAAGCTGACACCTTATAAATTTCTTAAGAGTTGTTTCTTCATCAAATGTTACATCCCTACTAATATCGATATGATGGAATCCTGAAATGTATATCATGAATGATTTGGAGACTTCACAATATCTAATAAATATTTCCTTCTTTACATAAGGATCCAACTTGGTTCTCTTATCTTTCGGAATTTGTACATATACTGGACAACCAAATATCTTGATATGACTCACTTCAGGTTTCTTTCCTGTATACATTGCTTCAAGAGTCTTGAATCCAAGAGCACCGTGAGATAATCTACTTTGCACATATACATTTTTTCTTGATGCTTCGACCCATTGGTGCATGGGGAGGTCTTGGTCATGAATCATTGTTTTAACTGCTTCCATAATGGTTGTATTCTTTCTTTCCACAACACTATTCTATTTATGATCGTAAGGAGTGGTTAGCTTCCTCTTGATTCCATCCTCCTTGCAGAATGCTTCAAATTCATTTGAAGCATACTCTCCACCATTATCTAATCTTGGTGTATTGATTCTTCTTTATGAATGGTTCCCTATAAAGGCTTTGAATTCCTTGAAATTCCTGAACACTTCACTTTTTTTCTTCAAGAAGTATATCCATGTCTTTCTTGAAGAGTCATCAATAAATGTGACATAATATTCATATCCATTTAACTATATGGAGGGCATAGGACCAGATACATCAGAATGAATTAATTCCAATGTACCTTTAGTCTTTGTTTCACTTCTGACAAATGGATTGTTGATTTCATTTCCTCTTGCACATCCTTTCCAAGTTCCCTCATGATAATTCTTTGGATCTGGGAACCCTGTTAACACCTTTCTCACATAAGATAGTGCTTTGTATTTGATGTGATAAATCCTCCTATGCCATAGTTCATTTCATCTAGTAGTCTCATTGACAAGGGTTGTATCTGGGTTCCCTTTGAGTTTGTACAATCCTCCTTCTTCTTCACTCATGACCACAACATATTCAAGTGTCTTTCCTTTTGACCACATAAGTACTTGTCTATCTATGAAATCAACTCTATATCCTTTCTTATCTAGTGCTGAGGTGGAAAGTAGGTTCCTTTTCAACCCTCATACATATAGTACTTCCTTCATCTTCATGGAAGTCCTAGAGTCAAGCTTGTATCATAATTCACCAATACCTTTGATGGGATTTTGATAGTCATCTCCTAATGATACTTTCTGAGGAGAGATATTTTTTTCAAGTCTTGAAAGAGTTGGTTTCTTCCTTTTCATGTGCTTTGAAGCACCACTATCAATAAGCCATGTATCTTATCCAGGTGTTATAGACCCAAAGTGTGTAGAAAATGTTAACATTATTCTACATATTCTTCTTTTGTTAGGCTCTTTTGAGGTCTTTCTTCCTCATCCTCATCAAGGGTGTCTCCAATAGAACTTAGTTGTTCCCTTAATAGGGGGACCCTTGTGAAGTAATCTTGAATTGATTCTCCTTTTCTCATCTTAGTGCCCTTCAGTTAAGTTCTCAAATTCATATTTCTATTTATGTTCCTTCCCTCATACATTATGTAAAGTGAATCATACATTTTCTTTGGTTTCTTCTTAGATTACACTTGAGGGATAAAGTGATCATTGATAGAATCAATAATGATCTGCATTTCCTTGATTAGGTATTGTTCATGATTCTCCTTAGATTCAACTTCTGTTGGTTCTACAAATTCATCCTTGGTGTACTTCTCAATACCATTCTCATTAAAAATGAGACCAATACTATACTTCCATGCTAGGATGTTTTCTATGCCTTCTATTTAGGCATGAAGATTAGTGCTTGGGGTCTTCCTATATAGGAGCTCACTAAAATTTGAAATTTCTCAAAATGAATAGATGACCTTATCAGGAGATGCACTTGACTGAGACAATTTGGTTGGTCCACTTGATTTCTGAAGATCCAAAATATTCACAATTCAAATATTACTTACGAGGTTCCAGTTTCTACAGAATTTATGGTTTTGGTTTTTTGTAGTTTTCTAGTTCAGGGCCAAACTAGGGTTTGTATTTCCTAGAGATTCAACTAGCCAAAAGCTTTGATCCTGGGCTCAATAGATGCGGTCTAGGGAGGAAATGTTTTTATGCAAGTAGATCTTCCAAATTTCAAACTTTACAGAAACCCTAACTTCTTTGAGAGGGAGAGGAGAGAGTGTTTCCCCTTGTATAATTTGTCCTATTCAAGCTAGCTCTGATACCTTGTTAATATTTCATATGCTAAGATAGATATATTTAGTGTTTAGTCCAAAATCACAACAACAACATATGGAGAAACACTAAAAGAAATACAACCACAATATAGACATGATATTTATCCTGGGAAACCCTTAAGAAGAAGAAAACCCAGGAAAAAATCCTTTGTATAAGATGCATAAGATAAAACCCGAAAACATGTATTCTCCTCCTTGATGATTTCTCTCTCTCTCTCTCTCTCTATCCTATGTGATACTCAAGTGAGTGAGTCTATGTTATAATGAGTAACACAAATCCTTTATTTATACACATTAATTCACTTGATTTTTACCCTAATCAATTCGACCCTACGAGACTGTCTGGCCTGAATTGACCCAGGAATACTCAAAATAATATTATATTATATTCATTGGGGTACTATCGACCCCTTACAATGGAGGCTTTACTGCATGACTCTATGATGACCAATTACATTAATAACATCCCGATCGAGGAATAATAACATATTCCTTGGGGTACATCAGTAGAATACATTTAGAATATCCTTTGAAATTTCAACAATTAGGAGGAGTCAAGTCTTCTTTATAATAATGGTAATTATTACTTGATTATAAATTTATAGGTTGTTTATATATTATGTATTTATTATTATTATTATTATTATTTATGTTTCTTACATTGTATTCCCCTTTAAGGGAAGCTTTGTCCTCAAAGTTGGTTTTGTTGATAGTTCCTTTCACTCTGGAGATTGGACCAATCTATTTTATCTTGACATGGCCTAGATCATTGTTTTGTTTTGATTATTTCTGTTTAGGTGGAGAAATTCTCAACCCATGTAGTTGGTTGTCACGTCCCCATGCCTCCGACCGGCGAAGAGGACACGACTACAAGCTTCAAACACATGGGCTAAGAGCCCATGAACATGTACATGAATAAAATTGCATAAACAGAATGCTGCAGGGAATGAATTATGGTAAAACATGCACAAATTCCATCATTTATCATACACAGCTATAGTTAATTTATCAAGCACAGTGGAATCAACACGCATTCACACAAGCATTCATTTAACATGTTCATGATTTTCATTAATAGAAAAATATGGTTGCGGAGGTAAAATGGACAAGATCACTTATCTTATGATGAACTCATTCCACAACCAGCTATGTTGCTCCAACGTTCCACCCAACCATAGGCCAGCGTGCTCCTTAATCTCTCAGCAGCACTGCCACCCCCGAGTTGGGCATGATTCTCTAAGGAATAAGGGAACTAGAAGGCTTACACATAGCCAAGGGTATACAAAACACAGCCAAGCCAACACAGTTGGGTTTATCAGGCCATCCAAGAGTTGGGGAAAGGCTAAATGCTAAGCTGGTGAGCTCATTACAGAGCCAAGAACACCCACACCAGAACTAGCCTAATCTCTAAGACACCCACCACACCCAACACAAGGAATCAGTCCCTTCTCTGCTACACAGTCCCTCAGGCCCTGCATTCCCTTCTAATGCTATTCAGGGGTGATGGAGAAGAAGGCCATCCCTCTAACTCTGTCTGTGTGGTTTCCATCCACCAGGTTTATCAAGCAAACCAAGCCCCCATCCCTGCTCCCAATACAGTCCGAAGACCAACTATTGCACTCATGCAATCATTTAGCTGTCACACCTTAATAGGGAAGACAATTCCAAACCATCTACAACAATTCCCAAAACGTAGCAGCAACACAGCTCATAGCCTATGGAAATTAACAGTCCCCGAAATGCATCAGTGGACGCGGCTCACAACATGGGGAAAACAACAACCCGTCCTTGGGAAATGCAGTCACCTGGAAAACACACATAGACCACGCTGAGGATGAAATTATAGTCTCCCATCCTGTGCGTGAGTGAATCCACAACTCAGGACCCACATATGAGTCGGTGAGGGAAAGATACAGCCAAACCATCCATCGATCCGCAGAGGAAAAACTACGTGGGTAAAACAAGGAAAATTCGATGCATGAGTGTGGGTAAATTCCGCTCCTGCATGAGGATGAAAATCCTACAGAGAGGACGCAATTAGACGTGCGAGAGTGTTCAGCACAGGCGTGGAGAGGAGAATGTGTCCGTGGGAGTGAAAACCAGGTAAATCCTGTGCGTGGAGGTGAACAGACCATCATGAGGCATGCGTAGTGGAGAGTGCGTGAAGGTTTTTCCTTCCATAGTGAAGTCAAACGTGGATGGAGTGTGCATGGAGGCAAGGACTGATAGTCCTGTCACCCCACTCCCAAAACAATTAACTGCCTCAACCACCAGCAGCCATTCTTCAATGGAGGTGGTTGAGTAAACAAAGAAAGGTGACACATGGGTTTTTCTCTCATTGGCCAAGGTTTAACAATTTCCCCACCCTTATCCTCGTGAAAATCATGCCCCTTTCTCATTTTAGTTGCCGCGATCGTAGCTGGTCGGGTTCATTTAATTAATTATAGATGCATATTTACATGGTGACAAGCATAATATATGTCGCATGCCCCGATCTACCATTAGTGACAAATTTGAATCCAAAACATATCATAACCGATCAATGGTGGGGCCTTGGCCTTTAGCTCCACACCGTGATCATTTACAATATATACATCATGTATATTTAATGCAACGGGGTCAAAACCAGGGTGTTACATTGGTATTTATTTCCGTTCCATTAATTTCCATGTACTTTATTTTTTGGTTGATAGTGTAAGTCCCTAATGATGCTAACCAATTGGTGACTAATACTATGCCTACTTCTTTGGGTGGTAAGGAAATACAATTGAGATGTAGGTGTAAGTTTTGTATATGTAACGACACTTTATGATATTTTCCCACTTCTTCGACCTGTCGATGTTAAACAATTTCCCAAGTTAAAAATTAGATATCAAATTTGTCAAGTTAGCTTATGTTTTTGAGTTTAAGCATTCCTCTTCAAATTCCAAGTATAATGCTTTTACTCTCTTTAGTTTTGTTCTGGTTGCACAATTTATGGGGCTATGGCCTTCCCAAAGATCAATGGAAATTTGGTTGAACAAAAATTGTGGGTGAATGTTGGTAAGATATTTGCAACACAACGTATATCGAAGAATATATTATGTATTTCTCCTTGAAAAGGAGTAGCAAGGCCTTATCTTGAGAAGGGTTTCGTATTTTAAGGGACCAAGGGAAATGTACCTAAACTTATGGAGTTTAGATTTTGATCAACAGAAAGATATTCCATCTATTTTTCTAGTTTGGGTGAAGCTTCCATATATCCCTCTTCATTATTGGAGGGATGAAGACCTTGTAGTTATTGGGAACTCATTAGGGTGCTACATTGATAGTTCAAAGACAAAACCATTGATGTTTGGTTGCATTTGTAGTTGTATTGAGGTAGAGTTTGAGAAAGCATTTCTTGAATAAATCAAGTTGAAATGGATGGATGGAATCATTTGAAGAAACTAGACTATGAAACAATCCAATTCAAATGAAAGGGATGCCATGAATAAGGGAATTTTGCTAGAAATTTCCCCAAGTACCAACCCATACCAAGAAACAAATAAATATAAGAAGCACGACGATTGATAAAGAAAGGGGGGAAACCCTGTGGGAAGAATGAATAGAAAGCATCTGTAGCTCCCACTGGCCCTTCAATTGTATCTAAAGGAATTGCCTCTTCCTTGAATAAATTTTGGGTTCTATTGTAAGAGGGTGATGAAGCTCTAAAGAAAAAATTTTTAAGTGGTAAATGGACTAGATATGTGTTTAAATTGTAGCATAAGCGAGTTATAATTAGTTGGTTCTATTGTTATTAGTTTGTTCCAATACAAATGGACTAGTTCTATTGTAATTAGTTGGTTCTATGAGAAATCGTAGCATAAGCGAGTTATATTCCTACGTTTCTATTGGAAGTGATTTGATAAATATTGGGAGTGAAAATAAAGGGTTTAGTCATGTCTAGTGGAATCCTACCTAGAACTAAGGCATAACAGAATCAAGGGGAAACTACGATCAACACAAGGGGAAACTATGGAATAAATAGAGGAGTATATACCTCCACAAAAAAAAAAAAACATGGAATGAAATCAACTAAAGAGAGATGTGATGAAGTTGCAGCTAAAGAAAAGGCACTAGGAAAATAAGTGTCAATTGAGAAACCATGAAAAATAACTTTTGTGACAATCCCCTCCAAATACTAGCAGTACTATGAAATTAGAGAAAGACCTATCTCCCAAAGGTAAGTAATGAAATTGGTCTCCTATAATTGCATAGGTATGGGAGGCAAGAAAAAAATAGAAGTAATACAACTGAACTCGGTTGTTTAGTCTAAGAAGAAAATACGAATTCTATTATGATAATAAATATGTGAATATGAGTAAATTGATAAATATATGATGAATAATTGCAATTGTGGCCTACCTTTAAATATGGCTTAGGAACCTATTAGTGTTAAGATTTCATATTCTAAGATATATATCATTAATGTTTGATCTAAATTCACAACAGTAACATATCAAGAATCATTGAAAGAAACACAATCACAAGATAAACACGGTATTTATCTTGGGAAACCCTCAAGGGGAAGATAACCCAACAAAAATTCCTCTGTATAAGTTGTATAAGATAGAACCCCAAAACATGTATTTTCCTCCTTGCTGATTTCTCTCTCTCTCTCTCTCTCTCTTATGAGCTACTCAAGTGAGTGAGTTTGTGTTATAATGAGGAACACAACTCCTCTATTTATACACTTTAATTCACTTGAATTTTACCCTAATCAAGTCATCCCTACTAAACTATCTGGGCTGAATTCACCTAGGAAGACTCAAAACAATATTATGTTATATTCATTGGTGTAATATTGACCCAACATACAATCTAGGATTTACCTCATGACTATATGACAACCAATTAAAATAATAGCATTTTGAAAGAGGAATAATAACATCTCCCTTGGGATACATAAATAAAATACAGTTAGAATATTCTTTGAAGTTACAATATTTCAACACTCCGCCTTAACAAGAAGAGAATTCTATTGATAACATCATCATAGACTATAGGAGTAATGAGAGAGAATATTCAACAGTATCAAGATAATATATATATTATGTATCAAGCTATCATATATACGTCATAGGAATTTTTCAACATTCATCAGTAACTAGAATGGTTACTCTTCAATGTCTTCATCTTCAACAGAAAACGATTGCCTGATCCTTTTACAACAGCACTTCGATATTCCTATTTTTTGGAGCAACACTTTGATATTATAGATCCTTTGAAGCAGTACTTCAATATTCTTGATCCTTTGTAGAAGAATTTCAATATTCTCAATCCTTTGCAGTAGTACTTCGATATTCTTCATCCTTTGCAGCAGCACTTTGATCTTCTCGATCTTTTGTAGCAGCACTTCGATCTTCTTGATCCTTTGCAACAACACTTCGATATTATTGATCCTTTGCTGTAGCACTTCAATATTCTGTATCCTTTGTAGAATTACTTTTATATTCATAATCCTTTGCAGCAACACTTCTATATTCTCGATCCTTTTCAGTAGCACTTTAATATTCTTGATCCTTGGAAGCAACACTTGGATCTTCTCGATCCTTTAAAGTAGCACTTCTAATGTTTTGATCCTTCGTTGACATATTATATGTAGTGAACATGATCTATTTGTGGGATGATCAATCCCTTTGAATTTAAGACATAGGTCCAAGGATGATTCAATCCTCAATCAACCTACTCCCCCTTAACGAGGAGGGTCCATAGTATTGACTAGTTGAATCATCTACAACTAAGTGTAGATCTTGTTTGCAAGTGAATGCAATACTTTCCATCCATAAGGAATCATAGTAGACCATCCTAAGCCTATTAGAGTTGGGACCACTCCAAGCGAGTGTTATACTACGACATCTACATGTAAATGTAGGCATACTCTCCATACAAGATTATTGTCTGAACTGCATATTTCGACCACACCTAGATGTAGGTCCTCATCGTAGGACATCCTCAGTGTGAAAGCTAGGACCACTCAATGTGAGTATCATATTATTGTGTCTATAAGGAATCATCATAGATCATCCTTATCACTAAATCTAGGACTACTCCCAAGCAAGTGCTATTCTATGGAATCTACATATAATTGTAGGTACACTCTCCATTGGAGATTAATTTCTGTGAGGAATATCTCAAGTTCACCTAAATGCAAGCCCTATGTTCTATAAGGACTCATCATAGAGCATGCTCATCTCAAATCTAGGACCACTCCTAATAGAATTTTATTCTACAGTATCCACAAATGAATGTGGGTACTCTCCATGCAAGGGTAACATCTTTAGGGACATCCTTAGCTAGTAAGGACCACTCTCAGGAAGAGAGTGTTATTTCTTGCAATACCATACTAAAGACAACATACTATCATCCGCAAGTGAATGTTAGAGCTTTTCAGCATCTTCAGGCATACTTGGCATCTTGCCTACCGGATCATCACTATCATTAATGACAGTTTTATCATCACTCCCCCTTTCCCGAGACAATCCATATCATCAACGTGCTCCCCCTTTATCTAAGGAGGGTTCATATCTTTGTCCTCATTTTTGTTTCTGAGGAGAGTCCATATATTCAACTTGTTCCTCCTTTCCGAAGAGAGTCCATATATTCATCATTCCTTCTTGAAAGGAACGTTTTTAGTATCATCATTGTTCCTCCTTGCGAGGAATGCATTTTCAAACTACACCAATTGTGTCATGGAAATATTCAAACTTTACTCAAGATAGAGGCTTGGTCAGCACAACAACAACTTGCTCATTGTTGGGTAAAATATGCACTATCTAATTCAACACTTAATTGTCAACCCGAGAAGGTAGCTTGTGAGATGCAAACACTATATGTAAAGGATTGAAGGCTTGAACTAACCTGAGTTAACTAAAGATGCAAATGCACTAACATGCAACTATATGATTTTAATCTACATGAATGACTTTCATAATTGAAATGAAATAATTATAATCTATCTATGAAAATAGGAAATTAACTAAGAACTTGAAAAGTGACTATAATTTCAAATCTAATCTAATGTTATATTAATCTATTCTATAAAGGCAGGAAACTGATTAATAACTCAGATTCAAACTAGTCTAATGCTATGATAATATATTCTATCAAAGGAAATTACAGATACTAATCTAGAAAGCAGTCGCTTGGTCCGAAAGCGATTTTAACCAATGAAAGCAAAACTAACTACTTGCAACAAATTACCTAATCTATGTTATGAATTGGAGACTATTCCATGTATGCATAAGTAAATGCCTATCTAAGAATGCCAGTGAAATTGATTTATGGAAAGTAATGAACTATTTAATTGCAAATTCGTAGAAATCAAAATAAGTAACTGTGGATTCATAGAAATCAAAGCAAATATTATTCTAAAGACCAAGCGTAAATAAATGCGTTCCACAATAGTAAACTAATCAAAACAAACTAAACTTGGAGCTTTATAATCTAAAACTAAGTACAAAACAATAACTGGAAATATATTCAATCTGTAAGCAAGCCTACAACAGAAAAACAAAATACTTCTACCTTACCTTTTCAGAAAACTATACCATAAACTAAAGAATGTTAACCAATCATGAAAAGATTATTTAACTAATTTACAACTTGAAAAGTAAACTTACACTAAACTAGGTTATGTGAGCTTTTATCATCAAACTTTAAAATACTGAAGCCAATGCATCTTTAAAATCTAAATGAACCTATTAAGCTTGAATTTGAAACTAAGTATTAATCTTGTACATCTACTTGAATGAAATAACTTGAAGAAATAAAACTAACAAAGCCTAAGACAATGACATGTTTTGTAATTGGAAAATGAAAGGCTGATTATGTACTCAAATGAAAACTGTAAATGGAATGCTAAACCTATTTCAGAAATGAGACAAACTAATGTTAATCAAAGTAAATGACAACATTTTAAACAAACTTAAGCTAATCTAGGTTTGAGGCATGAAAACAAATGAAAGTAACTCATAAAATATCTAAGTCATGATAAAAAATAAAACTAAAACTATTTCTCATTTGAATCGGTAAAATCTATGTTGAATATAAATGGATTTTATCATTATTAAAACTGAAATAGTTAATCTATGTGTTAATATAGAACTAGATATGAATTGTTAGAGGTGGATTCGAATCCCAACTATCTACATAACACGGTGGAATGATGGAAAATTAACCCCTACCTTAACTAACTATTTCTGCAAAAAAAAGATACTAAAAATTCTAAAAATGAATTAAAATTATGTCTAAGTGCGAATTAAAGGATGAATGACAGTCTGTATTAAGGTGCGAACAAAAGGCTGAAAAATAGTCTGCACCGAGGGATGAACAAAAGGATGAAAAATAGTATGCACAAAGGGACGAACAGAAGGCTGAAAAATAGTCTACACAGAGGGATGACTAGCCGACTGTATGGATTCTGAAGGCAAAAATTGCATAAAAACATAGAAAATAAAAAGCAAAGTGTCACCTATAGGAAAACAGACTTCTTTCTTGCAGAAATCAAATAACTTACAAGAAAATGCAGTATATATATAAACAAAATGACTTAGCTACAAACATAAAAAGAACCTGATGAATATACACAAATAGAACATCTGGTTGTTGAGGGGCCATTCTCAGCAATCAGGTGTTGTGTTCCTACGCTACTCAGTCATCGATCATTAATAGAGAAATGAGAATGATCACTAACAGCTGAAATAGAGACTTTTTATTAAACTGAAGCAAAGTTTTACAAAGAGTTTTCTCCTCCTCCTCTTCAAAACAAAAGAGATATTTATAAGATGATTACAATGGAGATCAAGTCAACCACCTCTTGCTAAAAATAGAGGTTCATTACTGCTATAACAAATACCCACGAATTTAGAAAATGGCCAACCACAACTTCTCGAAAAGTTGGTTTCAGAGAACCACGATTTTCTCCCAAATGGCTATGAATTTGGTGAAAATTCCTCGTAGAGACTGAAATGGGCCTATTCTGCACAAAACCCATGTGCCATAGTTTTAAATTTATTTTCTGTTTTCCCACAAATATAGCCCAAAAATCAATTTTTTGTTAAAAACACGTGGTCTGCATGGGCATCTGGATGAACATCCAGATGATCTCTAACTAAATTTTGTTCATAAATCCAGATTCTAAGAAGATTTTTTGTTGGTTTGTTGGCCACATTGAAGGCTGAGTGCTGGGTTGTTGAACCAAATGCTGGATTCCTAGAGCTGGCCTCCCTCACGTGAACCATTTTATTGAATAGACTGCATGTGTTTATCCTCCACTATGTGTGCATTACTGCACGACCTGCACATAAAATAAAATATGTTACTTAACAAAAAACAAAGTATGAAATGGCAATATATTCAATATGAATTTTTAAAACAAATAGTTTTTAAAAGGAATACATATATGAACTTTTATCATTTAGATAACCCAATTAAAAAGGAATTAAATGGTGTTTGGCTACCTTGGCATATGATTTAAATAATTAATAAATTATTAAAATTCCATGTCATAATCCACTTTATGTTTTGGTTAACTTGGATATGAGTGGGTTTAAAAAAGTGATTTAAAGTTAAGAGAGTTGTTTAAATATTTATTTATTTTTTAATATTTTATTTTATTCTTTGTTTAAATTTAAACCAATGATTAAAAATCATCATTACTTTATGGTTTCAATTTGTATATGCAAGATTGGAAGAAATGGGTAAGCCAAACCAGTAAACTGACATGCAATCAAATCTAATTCAAAACTCAGGACCAAAAGAAGGGGTTGAATGGAGTGCAGAACGTCTATTATTTACAAAATACTACATTTAATACATAAAAATAAAATAATTGTCTTATTTTATATTTACAAGATTTTAATTAATAAAATAGAGTAAAAGGAAACCTTATTGAACATAGATGTATTAAATTATGGTAAATAGGTCGAAAATTAATATAAATAAAACCATTATAAAAGACAATTTTGAGGCCCAACATACCCCCATACCAAGGGTATGGCACATCCTCGTTCCATGAATGAATCGGAAGTGGTCTCTCATTTAATAAAAAACTCTCCTTAATCATAAATAGTTTATAGGAAATCATTCAACAAAACGATGCCATCTTTATTACTACATGAAAACTAGAACTTAGAGAAAAAAAGAGTTATGTTATAAGATGACCAAAACAACATTTTATTTAATATTTCTTAATACATACAATTTCGCCACTAGTAATAATTCATGCTTATGAAGACCATATAAATTGACACTCTCTCCCCTAGATCGAAGGTGTGGCATGTCCTCATGCCATGAATGAATAATAATTGGATTAAAATAAAAAACATGAGGGTATAGATAGTCTATAAATCCTATAGGAAATCAGTCATCCCTGCTACTTCTCAAAGGTTTATCATTACTTAAGTAATTATGGACAAAGTTTGCATTTCAAGTTCATTAGACTCCTAAGTTTATGGGTCCCACTTCTAGGATAGTGATATCCTAGGTATGGTATGAATTTAGACAACAGGGTCTTAAGTGAAATTTACAAACATTCTCAAATGGCAGATTGATGCAGTTCATTTTATTTATATCAACCATGCATACATTCCTCCAGTAGACCTAGAACAACCTTTATTATCACAGAGTCATTTTCATATATTTGTTTCTCTCTCTTTTTTAGACTTTCTCTCTCTCTCTTTTAACAAGTTGTCCTTCCCAAGAAGATTCCCCTCTTTTAGTCAGGCCTATTCAGTATCCCATCGGGTTTACCTGGTCATACCACAGGCTGGTACCCGCTGCAAGCGAGCCTGTTCAGTACCCCTGCGGGTTAACCTCTTAAACTTGTTTTCTATCAGAGGCTCGTGTCCCAAAGTTTCCAGTCCCTATAGATATTCAACAAATGAGGGAGAAGCTCTGAAAACCATGCTACAGGGTGGGATGGTATATGGATTGGAGGACAGCTAGTCTTCTCTTTTTTATTATCATGGAACCAAAATAAAGGCTGCAAGAGGAATCTACTGAATCAAACATACACACGATTGATGGCTTTAGTGTAAAGGGGATGAAGCCATAAGATAATGAGTGAAAGGTGTCTCTAGTCCCAAAATTCCTCTCTTTCATATAGAATTATAGTAGTGTTCCCCACAAACTAGGAATTTCAATCACCCTTATTCTACATTGTAGTAAAGATGCTTAAATAACATGCCTTGATAATGAAGCTAGGATGTACAACTGACCTCTAGGTTTTATATAGACCTTAGTTTATGACAAATCCCCATCATATTTAAATTTGGTCTTAAGTAAGTGGTATAATAAGAAATATGCATATATGACAATGAATAGGATGTAAGATTGTTTTGGTTTAGTCATTAACATTGTAGTGCCCCATATTTTGACTCCGGCATATTTATCACTCAAACTTATTACACTGTATTTACTTATTATCTGTGGACTCAACTATACTTCATAAACTATATTTTGGCATGTTATATGTGATCATTTACTGATGTTATGATGTTATCAGGATTATGCTCTAATTATGATATTATGATGTTATCATGCTTATATTATGCTTTGATCATGATGTTACGGCGATTAACATGCATATGTAGATACTTTTATTATGATGTTATGATAATTATCATTTATATGAAATTATTATGCTTATGCGATTATCATGCGGTAGTCGTCATCAGATTCATTTATTTATTTCATAACAAAAACATATAGTTGATTGTAAACCTTGATATGATGTGATATGTAAGATGTGGTACATGGGCACCCATCCATGATGTGATTAATTTTATGATTTTATGTGATGAAAGGAAATAATGTTGATAATATGGACCAGCTATTGATTTAATATTGTTATGAATGCATGTTTGCATAGTGCTAACCTGCAGGGTACAGGGGCTATGTGATAGCCAAGTGTGTGATGCAAAGTATGACTCAATACATATCTTGAAGAAGAGCCTTAATTGCCAAGTGATGGTATGATGACACATACCAATAAACTCGATAGCAACGCAGTATGGTTTGATGAGTATATACCCAGTATGTTGAGAGGGATGGATGCATTTCCCACCGTATGTCACTTTGATACCCGAGGTCATGGGAGGGTAGTGCTGAGACATGCTCCCCAAGTTGTTGTGATGACGATGGTCGGATGCCTGCTAGGAGAGGCTAGGTCCACTAGTTAGCCGACGCTACTGCTCTTAAGTTCTGTGTGGGAAGGTCAGTACAGCTGGCATCCACTTTGTACTAGCAGAGGAAGGAAAGGGAGGATGTGGACATAGGTTAGGATGGTTTGACATATTAGTTATTATTGTTGAGAGTTGGACATTTATGATACTGGATTAGTGATGGTAGGTACCAATCTTAACTGACTGATTAATAAGAACATAACTGTTAAATAACTCTGAATGTCAAAAGAAATCATATTATATCTGTATATTGGTCTTGTGGCGTGAAATATTATTTGTATCAGCTAGAATTTAGGGGTTTTTTGCTATAGTACATGTGCAACATGTGCATGTACTGGCCATGCATGCACACCTCACACATGCATACTAGTATGAAGTATTAATTGAAAAACATTAAATAGTTGGATGGGTTAACTAAGTAATTATGATTTATTTAAACCTGTAAATGTACCTTATTTATTAAAAATCAATGTGTGGGGGGGGACTTAACAATAAACATAAACATGTTGATGTTATCATTTCAATCAATTAATAATAATACTGCAATTAATTATTTATTGATTAATAATAATAATTATTATTTTATTTTGTTGTCATTATCTATTATTATTATTATATATTATTAGTGTTTATTATTAAGTACTTATTATTAAGTTATTTATAACATATACTAAATTACAATATTATTATTACCATTTTACCATTAGCATAAAACATTAAACAAACAATATTGGGTAATTTTATGACAGTTGGGTATGTTTTAAAATTAACACGTTAAATTCCATAGGATAAGTATGTAGTAATTTCCCATCGCCTCATCGGGGGTGAAGATTTGTACAAATCAAGAAAATCTATTTTACATGTAAACAAATGTCTTAAAAACTGAACGGGTTGGACTTCCCAAGAAAGAACTAATTAATAAATATTATTATTTTTAAGGCGGCGGTGGAAGAAGAGAGGCAGCGGAAGAAGAAAGGGGAAGGAGGTATAAGGAGGGGGATCGAATGGTTGAGGAGGGGGTTAGTTTTGCAGAGTATTTTGGGGAAGAGAATTTTTACAGAAGAAGAGAGTAAGGAAGGTGATGCAACAGGAAGGGAAGAAGACTGGAGGAGGGCGTTAACTCCATGAGAAGAATTACGCTCATCAAACAAGGAAGTTGCTATCGGGTTTATCGGCACATGGGCTCAGGGGCTAGGAAACCCGTCGGTTTCCTAGGGCCAGCAGGTTCAACTCTAGTCAGCAGGGTGGATCATCCGGATTGGCATCAAGGCTCAGACGAGGCTCAGACAAGGGAGAGGCAAGGCTACAGGAGTAGGATTCAGGGACTATCATCAGCTTAAGTTCATGTATTTGTCGGTGTAACCCTCTTGTTATTGCATAAATAAATGAATCCTGAAATCAGAGTAAATGTCATTTTACTGTTAAAGTTTAGGAATTAGTGCTCTACCCAGCAAGCAAAGCACTACAGAATGGTATTAGAGCCATGGTTCCAAATCTGGAACCAGAGGGCTCGCAATTGATATGTTGGAATGAAAAATAAATAAATAAATATACATAAATAATAAAATTAATTTTAAGAGTTGTACAATAAGAAATTATGCGGGCATGATGTGATTGTTTGGGATTATTTAGTCTAGCGTAAATCGCCAACCTTTCTTTGAACAAAAGGCTTCCCTGCAAACAAAATAGTATCAGTGAATAATTCATATATAGAATGTATGTATACATTAAGTACATATGTATGTTGGAGAGCTTGCTGAATACACTAATATAGAATGTAAACATTTATAATATCCAAAATACAAAGGCAAAAGAAAAGAAAAGAAAAAATTTGGGTAAATATATATATGTATAGGCGTCGACCTGACCACATAAAGAAAATTCTACACCTTTGGCTTTTGGGTGCCTAAAATTGAAATTCTCAAGAAACTTGACCAGTTAAACCAGAAATATGAGAATATTATTCATGCCAATGGGGGTCAAACGCTGGTCTGCGGTTTTACCCTTCTCAATGGCGCTACTGTCAACCAAATATTATAATGCCAATGACACACTACTTATGCCTGGCATGCTGGATAAGAAGTCGAAGGTTAGAAACATCATTATAAAATCAAGATTCAAGATATTAAAAAAAAAAAAAAACCATTAACCCCAAAATATTTAAAATAAAATAATAATAATTTTTTTTTTCAACTTAAAAATAATTTTAAATGGCCAAATTTTATAGAAATAAATTATTTTCGGATTTACTACATCATTCTAAGGTTGAATTTTTTTTTTCCAACTGTATGTTTCGTATCTAAGAGATATATACTGCCATTATGGAGCTGTACTGGATTTTTTTTGTTACATACTTTTATTTTTCCATATCGAATCATAGTCAAATATTGCTACTATGATGAAGGTAGTGGCGTATCAGGCCATCCACCAAGGTTCAACTCCCCTTAAAATATGAATAAGCGGTTGAGCTAGGTACAAAATCCTGAACGATTTTGATGGATGGAAAGGTATATCCCCACCCCCCAAGTCACAGAATCTTGGCTAAATGAAAATGCCTAAGATTAATGATTCATCCTTCGAGAACCATTCGCCCATGAAAAAAGACATAGTCGTGCCAATTATAATGCTTCTGAGAATTGATAGGAAGCAACATTTTTGCTTAGATTTGATTAAATTTGATTTTCAATTTTGATCCTTGGGGAAGGTGTCACTGAGGTTTTCAGGGAGATTGTGATGCCTCTGGAATTTAAATATAGTACTTAAAAGTACCCCCCCCCCCCCAAAAAAAAAGGAAAAATGGGAAAATGAAAACCTTACAATTTTGCTTCTCTTTTTTTTATTACAGTTTTCGATTAAATTCGATTTCCAATTTTAATTGGGTGGTTAACATGGTATGATGCTTTACCTGGTCCACTCTGTCAGCAAGCCCTCATCAGATTCCTCGTCGGTGCCATCATCCGACTCCTCCTGCTCTCCGGGGCTCTGCTGACTCGCTAAATTATTATTATTAATATGCCCGCGTTGACCTCCCAAATTGCTCCTCAGCTGCGGCGTGTTGTTGTGTCGCCTTCTATACTCAAAGCACACGCAAAT
Source organism: Pseudotsuga menziesii (assembly GCA_001517045.1). Taxonomy (NCBI): domain Eukaryota; kingdom Viridiplantae; phylum Streptophyta; class Pinopsida; order Pinales; family Pinaceae; genus Pseudotsuga; species Pseudotsuga menziesii. The sequence continues at coordinate 939,429 of LPNX010882174.1, forward strand.
CATGTGCAGCAAGCACTGAAGTGCATATCCCACTACCCAAAACCCTAACCGACATATTAGGGTTTTCGTTCCTACTGAGAATAAGCACTGTTGATGCCACAACAACAACTGCCAAGTTCCATATGATGTCGAGGATGACAATGGGCCTCGAGTAAGCCCATTCGCTCTGCCGTTCCTCTAGCTGTTCTGCGGCTATCTCTCAGACGAGCATAGAGGTCTCCCTCATGATTCTACGACTGTTGGCCCTCCAGAGAAATCGAATCGTGCCTTGTATTCTCGCCCTCCATGACAGGCTCTTGGCACCATTCTCGCTTGCATTTGGTGACCCATTGCCGCTCCCCAGCAGCGGAGTCGTGTCCACGGCTACATCTGGGGACGAATCTGATTGTCTGACCACCCTCGTTCGATCCATGTGACCGCCTTATTTACTTCCTTTCCTCTAATTCGACGAGAGTCACTAAATGGATCCAGAGAAATGGTGGTGAAAATCTCTTTACCTTACGAAGAAGATAAGTTGCAGAGATCACTCAAAAAAATAAATTTTAGGAGGAAATGACTAACAAAAGGCTAAGAGTAGGGTTTTGTTTGACGTTCATGGTCATTATTTTAGTGTTTTAGGACAACCTTGAAGAGAGATGCATGGCAAGCATGCACGCTTGGTTAGTGTATTATTATTTATTTTAAAATTTATTATCTATTTTATGTAAATTTTGTTTGAACAACTATCCCAAGAACCTTAATTTAATTAATTAAATTCTGAATTGCAATTAAAAGCAATATTGAGGACTCACAGATATTCTTTGTGTGGCAGTAGTCAGCTTCATCTACTTCTGCCAGGTTGAAGGCATGTGAGCTGCCTCCGCTACCACGTATTGGTCGCGGAGTGTTGCAATAGATAATTTAGTTGACACGAGGCTACCTCATCAAACACACCGATGCACCCAACCTTACCAATACCCACCTCACCCACCGGATTGAGCCTCCAATTACACACCACGTGGGTTTCATGCGAAGAGGTTCGAAATGTTGTGTGGTGGAAAGCTCTAGCGTGGATTAAAAACTGAATGATATCCTTTAAAGACTACCTAGTTTATATATATATATATATATAGTATCCTTTAAAGCCACTCTGATCCACTTGTAGGTAGAAAATGAGCCGAGAGTCTCACCAGGATATTGGATCTCTTAAGATTTGGATCTACACGAAGGAAGACTGTGAGCTCTGCTTCTATTGAAGTTTCTAAGTCTTAATCCTTTGGATATAATTTTACGTAACCTTATATTTTAATTTCCAGTTGGAGCTTCGATGGAGGGACTCACTTCGACATCTCACTGGATTGGATTGAAAGTGACAGTGAGTTTATTATATATATAAACCATTAAATTTTAAAAAAAAATACATATTTAAGATATAATTTTTTTTCACAAAATTTAAAAAATTTATAATTTTATTTATTTTTAATAATATTTATAAATCTTAAATTATAACTTTGAATAATATCTTATATAATAAAAGTGCGGTGCTCTAATCGAAAACACATTGTATAAATTAATTTGAATTTTGTAAAATTTGCCACATTATATCGATGTGTATACATCATGTTTCCAAACCATTGTGTGTACGGTATAACATAAAACCAATGCATATTTCTATATAATGCTATTTAATTTATTTGCAAAATATATTTAATAGTTTCTGTATTTAATTATGTAGGGATTTTATTAATAAGCAAAGTTCGATAGAAGTAGATGAAATCATTCTTATTGCAATGAGCACAACGTGAATACATCCCAAAAGAGAACAAACAAGCTATTTGAAATTCTACTATAAAATTAAATTATTTGTATGTTTAATTGATGTATGTTAGTTAATATATGTGGTGCAAAGCAAACATTTGAAGAATCTCAATATTTGAGCACTATTAAAATTTGAAAAGTATAAAAGTTATTAAGCCTTTTATAATTAATTTAATTAGTCTATTATTTGTTTTAAATAATTTATTATAAATTATAAATCCTTAAAGTATTTAATGTATTAAAATTAAGGCATTACCGAGACTTTGACTGATAGTCGAAGAGGCGAGATGGATGTGAAATAAGAAAAACAAGACACTGTTGAGACTAGCATTACGAGTTGAATGTTAAGGCACAGATTAAACCCCAAGATGAAATCATTTAATGAAAGTGACTATGCAAGTTTTACGCAAATATTGAGAATTTGTCTCTATGCATAAATATAAGCATTGCATAACTAAAATTTTATCTCTGCAATTATTAGATTGAGATAATAATGGCATAATGTTGTTGAATATGTCACGAATTATCATGGTTCAAACATGCAGAGGTCGAGTTCGAGGTTGAGGTCAACCACCCTCACCGCCACCACAGACCCCAGGTCAACCACCCTCACCACCACCACAGACCCCACCACCGTCACTGCCAAGGACAACCTCCAGTCCTGAGATGGGGGTGATACTGAGATCCTTGGAAACCATCATGGCCACACTAAATAGGTAGTCGGAGAGGATCATAGAGGTAGAAACCACACAGGTGAGCCGAGAAAACTATGAGAGGGCACAAGGCCCAAGGCAAAAATCGTTTTAGGATATTTCAAGAGAGCTGCAAAAGATCAAAATTCCCGAGTTCTCAGGAGGACGACTGGGTAAGCACGCCAAAGCGTGGCTCAAGGGTATGAAGAGGTGCTTCACACTAAATGAGTATACCTCAAGTTCCAAGGCTAGAATGGCCATCTTCCAGCTAAAGGGCGATGCCCTAAATTGGTCGCCAGACCTTGAGAAACAATTGCATCTTACTCCTTTGTCTGTTTCATGGGAGTTATTCGAGGAGAGGTTCAACATGAAGTATCTTCTGACTTATTATAGGGAACAACAGGCGGGTTCCTTTCATGCTTTGGTACAGGGAAACATGACAGTGGAAGAGTATGAAGCTAGATTCACTGGTAAATTATGTTCCATACTTGGACTTGGATGATCGACAGGTGGAACGATTTGTGTATGGGCTCAACTACAAGATCAGGGCCACAGTACGGATGTGGAAGCCATCTTCAGTTGCCATGGTAGTTGAGTAGGCTCGCTATGCTGAGGATATGTCAGATGCAAAGGGAGGAAGCAAGTTGATAGGATCCAATCAGTATGTTACAAGGAAGGCCCCACGACCATACTTCAGAGGAGGACAATCCATACCTCCTCCTTATGGTAATAGGTTCACCCCGAGAGGTAACACTTCAGTTAACTCAGTATCGCAGGCTTCATCAACAAACCATGGGAATCAAGGAAGAACACAGAGCAATTCCTATAGAGGATCAGGAGGTTTTAGAGGATCTTGGGGAAGGAACACATCCTAGAGGACTCCTCCTAGAAACATGCAAGCACCACCTAATGTCTCTTATTGGGGATGTGGAGGTCCTCATTTTCAGCAGGATTGTCCTAAACGGCAGACCAGCAGCAGGCAGAAGGAACGAAAAGCATCCATGGGCAATTCTGATAACACTCATCGGATTCATGTAGCTGTTCACAACCACCAGGAAGAACATCAGTCCACTGTAGTAGAATCCACTGGTAAAGTAAACAATGTCAAACTTAAAATTTTATTTGATCCTGGTGCAACATATAGTTTTATTTCACCATATGCATTAGATAAATGTGGGTTGGCAGCCTGCGAGCACGATGATTTTGAATTGGTCAAGATGGCTTCAGGGGTTAAACATGCAGTAGGTCTTAAGGTAAGGGCGTGTCAAGTTAACTTAGGAGTATGCACCACTAAGATGGACGCTTATGTCACCAATTTGCGCACCTATGACCTCATTATCGACATGGATTGGTTAAAAGGCCATAAAGATTTCATGTATTGCTATGCAAAGAAATTCTTGTGCCTTGATGATGAGGGTCGAGCAATTCAAATCCAGGGGCGAAAGAGGAAAATATCCCTCTGCTTCATCTCCGCGGTGAAAGCTAAAAGTTGTTTAAGACAAGGATGTCAGTTGTTTGTAGTTGAGATGGTGAGCGATAGTAAAGGACCTTCCTTGAATTCTTACCCAGTATTATCTGAGTTCAAGGATGTCTTTCCAGAAGAACTTCCACAACTACCTCCAGAATGAGAGCTTGATTTCACGATCAAACTGAAACCCGGTGCAGAGCCGATCTCAAAGACTCCTTATAGAATGACAACCCCTGAGCTTTGAGAGTTATAGATCTAGTTAAAAGAGTTGCTAGACTTGGGACTAATTAGACCTAGTATCTCACCATGGGGAGCACCAATGATCTTTGTTAAGAAGAAGGATGGATCTTTGCGACTGTGC